>VZRO01006726.1:30518-101112 GCA_013397915.1 Daphoenositta chrysoptera
TTTTTTTTTTTTTGTTTTCCCTAGAAAAATCTAGCCAAATACTGCCAGAGACCGGAAAAGATTGATGTCTCAATACATTTTGGGATGCCTGAAATGCCTGTGTGTGCCTGTGGTGGGAGGGGCAGTGAATACCCACCCCCAGCCCAGAGCTGTATCCCAGCCTGGCAGAGCTGTCCAGTTGGTAGCTCAATGTGTGGTTTTCTGTATCTTTTCTGTCTCTCTCTCTTCTCCTAATTCTCTTTTCATGGAACATTTTCGGTAACTGAACATCTTACAGGTTTAAAGGTTTCTAAATTAAATAAGTTTTTAGTTAATGCTCCAAGTGTTTTATACTGAATTTTGTGTTATATTTAATCCTTTGCCAAAATTCCTTGATTTTCTTTATTTCTCCAGTAAACTTCTGTGTAATTTTGACATCTTGAGAATATCTGGTTGGTTCTTCTCCTGTGTGCCAACACAGAGTAAAGGAACTTTGGTTTGCTCCCTAATATTTAAATGTTCTGACGTGTTACAAATACCTAATGCCCAAATTTTACCTTGTCCAGCTTTGCAATTCAATATCCTTTAGACATTTGTAGAACAAAACGCTTCATTATCAGAGCACCTCTAGCTGCAATGAGGAAACATTTGCTATCACAAGGTATTCCTTTTGATAGCAGTGTAAGTGCAAAACTGTAATTTGGGATGGAGTGCATTTCTTTCACTCACCCACTGTGAAATGCATTAGAAAAACTAAATAGATCATTTGTGCTGTCTCTCAGATTTTTACTGGCAGAATTTGAGCACCAGCACAGAATGCCACCATCCACAATTATTAACACTCCTCACCTCCAGAAATGAATGCCAGCACCTCAACTCTCCTTGCAGCCATCCAGTTTTAAGGATTACTATACCAAATAGCTGGAATCCACCCCTAGCCTTCTCTTTGGGTTTAAGAACACACTGATTCTGCTGAAAGACTGACTAACCTTTTATTTTAATATCCCTGGAGTTTTGAAGGCAGCAGAACATATATCGCAGTTCTGCCTGCTGGAGCTTTGCAATAATCTAACTGGCCAAGAAGATGGAACTGGTATAATATGATTAGCAGAATGACACAGAGAAGCTGAGGTGATCAAGGGAGAGAGTTTTGTGATCACAGGTCTCACACTCACCCCTAAAATGTTACAGACATGATAGTGGATTGCTTTGAAAATGCATGCAATATTTGTTTGTTTAAAGAAGTTACCTGTAATAGGGCAGTTCCCTCTTTTCCTGGAAACAAGTTAGTGTTTCTTTACATCCTTTATCCCTCCAAGGCTGAAATCACCTTTGAGCAATAATGAAGCATTACAGATTGTGCTGGATTTGGAACAATACACAGAAGTGGCCATTTCATACACCATGTATCTTGTAAGCACACATTATTACAGAAAATTACATCATTTATCTGAGTACTAGTAGCCTTCCTGGTAGTAACTCTGCATGGAAAATCAGGGATTAATTCAAGCATATTTGTCTCACAAATACTCAAAATTTTCCTCTAAATTTACCTAATAACTTTAAGAGGTTAGAAAGAACAGACAGGTGACTTCACAGGTTTAAGCTCACTGGATACAAGAGACATTAATATTGTTAGTCTTTGCTCTGGAATTCAGTTGACAAAATGAATGATAATGTTTGTCTTTGTTAATTCTTAATATTGCGTGATCATGTGACATTTTAATTTACAGTATTTTTATTATTTAAACTTGGCCATGGTAGGTTCACAACTGATTGCAACACTCTATGCCCTTGTTGCTTCCAAACTCTTCCTACAGTTCACCTCTCACCTTCATCTTTTAGATTGTTCTCTAATACACTAAAATAAAAAAGAATTTTTTTTTCAATAGGCATGCATTATCACTGATTGGACTGGCAGGAACTGTACTATTTACATTTCAGTGAAGATTAATAATCTTTGGTATCTTTTCCCTTTTTGTTGCACATTTTAGTATCAATCAAATTCAGCTGCATTGTTATAGCTAAGTCAAGGTAATGTGTAGAAACACACTCAATGCAGTTCGTTAAAATTATGAACGCATTTCACTATTTATAATTTCTGTATGTCTGTATTGTATTCATGGATTCATTCATATCTTCTAATAATACCCACTCTTTGGAAACAAAACTGCCAAATCATTTATTTGATGAATGCAATCATTTGGTATCTTCTAATTTTCTACAAATGGTACACAGCCTTTATAAATTAGCTCACAATTCCCAATCATTTACTACTCTGAATAAGGATATTACATCCTATAATTTTCTTCTCATCTTTTCAGTTATTTTTCTACAATCCTAGTTTATTTGATCACTAAAGCAGCAGGGCACTTTGTCCTCTGATAAGCTAACATTTATAGATTTTAGTATAAATGCATATTCTAATGTGAACAGTGTTACTTGTATTAGTTTTAATGCAGAAGTTCCTCCCAGCACTCCAGGGAAAAGAAAGATGCCACTTTAACAGACAAAATACTGCCCTAATCAATGCTAACCTTATGAAGTATGTTAACCCTCAAATATTAAAATCAATAAGCAATAGAGGAAGGGCTGAGGCTGAATTGAAACTCAAGATAATTTTTATGATATCTCTCCAACAGATTGAAGATCTGCTAAAATCCTTAAATGATCTACTCACCATTTTCATGAGAAGTTCGATCAAATTTCACTCAGTTTTTATTGAAATTAATGTTCTTTTATCTACAAGAGTAGTCATTGTACCATAATTCAGAAAACAAGCTTGTAAATAACTTGTCATGTATAACAGCAGAATTTCAAAATTTAAATAAAGTCAGTATTTTCTCTAAAGTTCTATCAGGCAATATCTATTAAAATCATCGTGGAAATGGAATTGGGGGGAAAAAGGCATCTCTTCTCCGATGTGCGAAATGGCAAGGTGCTGTGAAATCGAACAGATTTTCAAAGGTTTGTTGTATCAGAAATAGAAAAAAAAAAAACATTTACAGTTAAAGGCAACATCAGAATAAATACAAGTTCTTAAAACTCTATAGTTTCCTACAAACAGTATCCGAATTGCATAACAGCAGATTAAAAAAGCCTCAAAGATCTTGTGCCATCACCCATGCTTTAAAATTCCTTCTCTTCTCTTCATTAACTAAGGGCTGTCATTTGGAATTAGCTTCACAAAAGTGTACTGAGACATGACCCATCATTTACAGCTTTAGAAACATTCCTATCTTATTTCCTAGCTTTTCACTTTAGATTAATTTTTTAAAATCTTTTTTTGAAACGCAGAATAGAGAAGATTCTGATGTCAACTATACCTGTTTTTCTCTGGAGTGATTTAAGGAAGCAAACTGATACTCTGGATCTTTCTGGAAGGAACTGGAGTGGAAGGTATCCAAATCTTCTCTTTTAGTAGACACTTAGATTTCAGAATTATCATTAGTGAATTAACCATGTGCATCCTTTTAATAATCACCCTTAATAAGGATAAAACCTTATCTCCTATCCTCAGATGTAATTACAACACACTGCTGATCTTTACTAAGTCTACAAACACAATACTATTTAATACTTGACCCTTGGGATCAAAACCAAATCAGAGAT
Source organism: Daphoenositta chrysoptera (assembly GCA_013397915.1). Classification (NCBI taxonomy): domain Eukaryota; kingdom Metazoa; phylum Chordata; class Aves; order Passeriformes; genus Daphoenositta; species Daphoenositta chrysoptera. The sequence goes on from VZRO01006726.1 coordinate 34,110, forward strand.
TAAATGAAGTCAAAAATTTTTCATCAGCTCACTATAATACAAAATAAAATACAGAGAGCATCCACAATGATTTTGTATTCAGACTTTGCTTTGTATTGTGTTCAAACACTAATCCTTCAATATACTATAAAAGATTAATGCAAAAAAAGGGTAACTAATTGTGAAAGGGTGCAATAAGGTTCAGGTTAATGCCCTTTTGTATTAGACAAAAATAATATGTTTGAGATGGAGAAATTAAATTTTCTGAAAGAGGTCAGCAAAGGAATCAAATGAATCCTTCTGATTCATGCAGAGTCATGCATTAACCACTTGAGATTTTGAAGGAAAAGACTTAGAGCTTTTTTTCTTCCTGTACAGATAATTTCCTTTAATAACTAAGACGCTATTTTGTCTTCAGAATATCAACTTCACAGATTAGTTGAGTTTTGAAGGTCCTCCAGAGCACAACACCTATGATTAAACACTTTCTAAAGTTCATTGTACTAGCAAAAGTGGAAATTCCATTATTTTAGCAAGAGCAGGCATGTCAAATTTATCAAAACATGATAGGACTGAGGACGAAATAGAGGTAAGGAATCTAAGTTTATAACATATTCATAGGGTGCAGAAGTTATTATAAACCTCATTAATGTGTGGTACAGCAATCGAAGGAAAAGTGCAGCTATTGTGACTCTTGTTAAGTCTAAATTGTGAGCAATTACCTTCAAAAGTTTTAAAAGACAGCAATCTGGAGGCAGCAGAATTATGCAGGCATGATTCCTTTGGCTCGATTTACCCATGAGAAAAGCCTCTGTTTGTAATTTAACCTCCTAAGGAGCTCCAGGCATGTGGGAATATATAAAAGGCGTGTGCAGTGTTACATCTCCTCCACCCATGCTGATGCTTGAGGAGTTCCCCCACCCAAATACTTATTCTGGAGAAACCTGGGGAGAAGCACGGGCAGGAGCATCACAGACAACCCTAAAACGACTCCTTGAACCAGGAGATAATGCCATAGAGAGAATTACCCACTTTTTTTAACAAATCTTTCACGGTGCCAAACCACATCCAGAGGCATCCCATGCTTTGATCAGCTATAAAGGACAAGCGTGGCCAAGGCGAGACTATAAAAATAGAATAAAATAATTGTACAACATTTTCAAAGTGGTTGAATCACCCAACTGCCTCATAATTTTGGGCTGAATTAAATTCGCAATTAGGAAAGCATCTGAATAACACAATGTTTCAGATTACTAGTAGAGTAACATTGTCATTCTCAGACTAATACATTGTGACAGCTCCTGCCTAGAATATATTACTTAAGATCTGAAAGTTTTGAACATAAAAACATCTTTTCCAGGGCTCCCAAACAAGTAAAATAATAACACAGTAAGAGAGTAAGTAAAGGTCTAAATGCTAATATTTCAGAAGAGGTGAAAATATTTCTCGGTTAATTTAAACATTTGTGTCTTTGTATCTTTGACATTTGGAGCCAGAGGAAGGGGTGTTAGGAAGTAATTGCATTCAGTGCCTTCCAGTTATCTTTTATTTGCTTGTAAGTGGATCTCAATTCAAGAAATGGCTCTGCATGTTTGTGTGAATGGGAAAGATATTTCATTTGACATTTTGTTCTCTGGTAGCACTTTTATGCTTTTGCACGTACAAATAAAGCCTTTGAAATACAAACTCGTTCATTTCATGTATTACAGAAAAGAGGGCAACAATGCAGCTCTTCTAATTTTCTGTTTATAAGACAAAACATGCCAGCCAAGGTTGACATATTTGACCTTTTTAAAAGATGCCTTTCTTTTATCCAATGAAAATTTTGTACTTGGATCATCGCTGTGCAAAATGAAGCTAATCTCAAAAATCATTAAATAAAGTGCAAGTAGTATGAGACATGATGCAGCAAGTATTACAATATAAGGGCAGTAACCCTTGTAACCATTACACAGATGAAGTTATGAATGGAAACCAGACTTTTTCCAGACTTGCACTCCATACTACAGTTTTCAAATACTCAAGAGTATAATATGGCTTTAGTTGCTTAATTTCAAAAACTCAGCTGTATACATTGATTAAAACGTGCCACCCAGTTACAACAGAAAAGCTGATGAGCACATGGTGTGAGTGAGGCAGCTCGGGTGCTCAAATGTAGCTGTTTTCTGCCATTTCACCAAATGCTGCTCTGTCAGGTCTGTCTTTCATCTGCCAGCTTGGGGTAGATGTCTGGGATGCCAGTGGCCATCTGAAAAAGCTTAAAATATTTAGGTACCTAAATCACTCCAAGGTTTTTCTGAAATTAAAAAAACAAAGAAAGAAAGAAAGAAACACAAAGCTCAAGAACAACAACAGCATTGTGAAAATTGGGACTACTTTAAAAGAAAGTCTGTACATTTTGGGTTCCAACCTAACTTGCCCTTAGTTTTATAGTCGTTCATCATGATTACTAGCTAAGAGGGGAAACTATATTGCTTAGGAAAAATAAAGGACTGGGCGATTCTTCTCTCACTTAACAGTTACTTGCAGTAGTTCCATAGATGTCAACATTGTTTGTGTACCTTTCATAGACAGGACTAACTCTGGAAAACATGCTATTTTGTCTTCTTCATGAATAAAAACGATAATGAGTGCAATTACTCTGTAAGATTTTGCATCTTAGTTTAATATACACTGAATGAGGTATCTCAAGAAACCCTTTGCAATCATCCAAGTGACAAAGCTGGCACAAGTTCCCATGTGAGCGTGGTAGCTACGAGACAGCAGCAATCACAGAGGGTCCTTTCTCATTAAAAAAAAACATGGCAGAGCTGTAATGAGCAAAATGAGGATGGGAGCCACATGACACTGCACCCTGATTTGGTCACATGTGGGGTGCTGCAGTGCACAGTGTCTAAAAGGCTGTGGGATTATCTAAATGCACTCCCTTTCTTTGTAGCACTAGCTCTAATAGATAGGATTTTAAATGATACTTTAGACAGTGAGTGCCTTTCTTGCTGGGAATGTAATGGACCAGCATATGCTGCTGCAAACATGATCTGACCTAATCTTATTGTCATGGTATTAACTGAAGTAGGTTCCTCTCTCTGCTAAACAATTACAACAGTTTTCACTTATTTAATATGTTACAAGATGGATTAGAATAGTAATTTCTAAATTTCTCAGATATCAATAACTACAAATGTTCTTAGGTACATACCCCATGATTTTTGTTTATTTTTATGTACCAAAGTACCTTTTCAAACATGCAATAGAAATCTTCAACTTCTCTGTAAAGCAAACTCAAAATATGTTACAGAAAATGAAAATACAGAATGAAAATTAATTAATAGTTTAAGTTTCAAAAGAAGAAATAGCCAAGTAAGTGTGAAGATAGCAGCAGGAAAAAATAACTGAATCTAATAATCAGTAATTGAATTCTGTTAACGGAAATGTCTCATAAATAAAATAAATGTGACCAATATCCCAGCATCTTTTGTTAACAAATTTTATTCGTACCATATTTGGTATTCTAGATAAAAGTTAATCCCTCCTTTAAGTCTCCCTTGGCTTGTTTGACTATAGAGCAGTAATTTGGTTTGGGATCTGACTAGTTTGCTGTTCAGGGCAGTGGAAGGATGGCTGCTCTTTCTGCAGATGGTGGCAAAGAGTCCTGACCTCTCCACGCTGCCAAACTGTAGCCATTCAACCTCTCCAGCCCTCCCCCTCACTGGGCACTGACCCTCACCATGCTTTATGGGCACAGCTCCAAGTTCTCCTGTCATCAAATAAAATATGATATGACAGCAGGAAAAAAAAAATTATCTGAAGCTATTAAACAAAATGGGGCACTGGAAGTTCTTGAGGTCAGTGGAGGATGAGAAGAGAACAATTGTCTTCAGTTCCTGTCTTCTGTCCATGTTCTGGATTAGAGGGAGCCAGCATTGCTGGTTGTGTGCATTCAGCCACATCCTGGACCCAGGTTCCTGAACTGCATTCCTCAGTTGGAAGCATGGGACAACAAAAAGCCCAAGTTCTGCCAAGTACAGTGGCAGACATTCAAAACTGAATGTCAGCACTAAAGCAGCACAGGATGAATGGGTTCACACTGAGCCTTTGCTGGGTCAGACAGGACACAATCCAAACCACCTCCCAATCTGCACTACTGGTGTTGTCATCAATGCTTGCAATAAAAAATATTGATGACTTCAAGCTTGTCCCCTCAGGGAGGAGGGTAGATGCCATAATCCATACACAGAGTTGTTCTAGTCATGATTAAAGAAATTCTGTTGGTTGTCTTCCACTCTAGTGCAAATACATAACAGCCAGCATTACATGTCTGAATATTGCTATATTATCCTGTAAAACAGCAGATGTGGAGGGAAAACCCTGGCACCTTCTCCACTGAAGCCAGTTTCATTATGTTTGCAAAAGGCAAACACAGATACATCAGTGTACTTTATTATAGTGTCATATTCCTGACACTCTAGTTAGTAAAAGTTGATTTGGTGTTTCCATTAGAAATCTCATTTTCAGAGGCTTATGACTCATCCATCCGAGTTTTTTCAGGATGAAAAGTCCACTTATAATTCCTCCTCTAAAAATTGGTCAGTATTAGTTATCTGAACATTTGAAATCCCAAGAGCACAAAAGAATTGTTTTCTTCACGCTCCTTCTTATTTTTTTTACGTTCTCAAATAATTGTGTCCTTCTTTAAGAAAGCAATTTAATACATAAAAAAAATTTAAGCTAAATTGTGCCTCCTTCCACGTGTATCACATTCTCATGTTTTTTCCTATGTGTTTTAGCCAGAAGGTTGAGAACCTACTTGAGAAAAACAGTAAAAATTATTTAAGAATAATAATATGTAGCTAAAAAAATTTTGTCAGGGATTTCCAAAGCACTAACTAAAGAAATCTATGTTTAATATATAAATATATTGAACATTATCTCTAATGTTTAATAAATGCTATCACATTTCATTCTCTACTCCATCGGGTGTCTGTCACATACACTGCTGTAATTCAGCTGTTCTCTTTTGCATTTTCAAGAGGTTCTCATCTTTTATGCCACCTCAAGCTTCACAACTCCAAAGCTCTGAATGAGTATTAGCAATTCTTAAGCCTATACAAGCAAATTCACTGAAGACATAGAGTTTCTTGTATTTACTATAAAACATCATTTATCTAATGCTAGTCCTGGGTTGTATATTCAAAGTTACGTTTTTAAGCCTAAAGTTTAACAAATCCTTGCACTCATAGTTTCACAGGGTTGTCATAAAAAATCTTAGAACTGGTTATTCTCTTTTAAATGCCTTCGGGTTTTTATCTGAGCTATACAGAAAGGAAATGTTTTAAAAAAAACATTTCAGGTATTACATATATTAGGAATATAGGCCTATTTCCAGAATCTGACTTAGACATAAAACACTGGATCTTGTAACATATGGATTTCAAGCATCCAGACCCAGACTGGAAAACAGAATCCCAGACACTGGGTCATAGCTGAATCACAACCTTTCAAGCAAACAGACAGGCACCTGCACGAAGTGTGAATACTCTGCAGGGAAAACATGAAAGGCAAGCTGTAGGGGCACTTTGAAAACTTAAATTCCACCTGTTTTTTTAAACTTAGAAACCTGCTGGAAATATCTGCTCTTACTATTCACAAGGTTATGCACTTAAAAGAGGAAGGGCCCTCTACCATTCACTGCACTTAGCAGTCGTCAGAATAAAGACAGTAATAGTTAACTTTTCCTCTATTGTAGGAGTGTTGAAACAACATCTACACTAGTAGAGAAAGGAAAGAGTTGAAGCTTTTCCAATTTTCTAGAAGTTACTTAATAATTCATATTTTACTTGGCTGTGAGATTCTAACACTGAGAACTGAAGTGTTTTACCACGATTCTGTCCTTGAGCTTTAATACCAACATCACTCTTTTGGAGAAAATCAATCAGCCTAGACCAGCCTGTCTTCTATAATGAGATGATGAAGTCTGTGGATGAGGGGATGGCAGTAGCTCTATTTCAGCAAAGGTTTCAAGAGAACTTTCCAAAACCTCTTTGCAGGGACTCTATGGTATAGGTGGACAACTAGACAGTAAAAATAGATTTTATTGTCAGACAGAGGGTAGTAGGAGATAAAGGTTTTCTACAGCAATCATTGTATTATTTTACAATTCGATCAAAATGAGTCTTTTTGACTTCACCTAGCTGTGGAGCACTGAAAGGATCAATAATGCATGTTCACTTTTAGCCTTCACTATAAAGGCATAATCCATACTTATTCACAGGGTGCACAATCCATTTTAACTGGATAGAAAGTGGTGTAGCAGGGAAGAAACAATGGGGAAAATAGTATCTTGCCAATATTTCATCTATTTTCTATGCAGCTGGAAGACAAGCTGTTCAACATAACGTAACACAACATAATATGACATAATAAATCATAAAACATAAAATAACACAACATAATATAACATAACATAACATATACATCTCTTCAGACAACAAAGTGTTTAAGCAAGCTGCCCATGCCTTCTTATCACAAGGACATTACCAGTTTCACTTATTTGATTCAATATCAGACAGCAGGTAAATGAGGTAAGACAAAATTAGAAAAAGCTCTTCGGTTTAGCACAGCCACTCTGTCACAGATTGCCTTATTATCCAATTGTGAAAGTTTTAACATCTTTAACTTATTAACACGAAATACAAACAACACAATGCAGAGCCATTTACTCTCTTGATAAGACGTTGCAGGTAGGAAATTGTCTAGTAATTAATTAGCAAAATGCTTGAAGTACAAAGGGAGTAACAAACAAGAAATCAGCTTCAAGACAACTGTGTGATTCAAGTTAGCAATACCAACATCAACGTGCCTTAAAGAATGGTGAGCAAGTTAAGGCTTTTCATCTTGCTAGATCTGTCCATCATGTGCAAACAGTTTGTCTCTCCTGTGCTAACAGAAATATATTGAAATATCACATGGCACAATGACTGTTCCCAGTGTCCCAGTTTTTCTGCTGTGTGTGATCTGCTATGGATGGAGGGACACCAGGCTGAGGTGGGCTGTCTGTAACTGTGCAACACTGTACAGCATGAGTTACCACGGGAGATTTCCCTGTTTTTAAAATAAGTGAGAAGTGTCATGTCTTCTACTGCATCGTATTTTCATAGTTAAAAGAAAACCTAAAAAAACCAAACAACTGAACCCCCCCAGTGATACATTTGCTCAACTCCTGCAAGCATCCAGCTAGCCCCAGTACTCAGGCTGTTTATAAAAGTGTCAATCAAGGAAAGGAAAATGAAAGTATTAAACCATTCTCCAAATCACCTTTTAGTATGTCATTCCTTTTCAAATGATGCAATTGACCACAGCAGCAAAATCACATTGCAGACAGTGCAATGAAAGTTTTTATGTTCTTTCATTCACTTACTAATCTAGGGGATGTATCAAAGGCTTAAAAATCTTAACCCAGAAAAATAGTAGGGAAGCAGTGGTTTGTGCTTTTCCTAGTCAGAGATGAATGGAAATCTGCATTTGGACTAATTAAATCTGCTCTTTTTTAATAAAGTGACAAAAGCCTAGCCTTTCTGGTTAGCCACGCACTAAATAAAGCCCCCAAATTAATTGTGATCCTATGCATCTTCAACTTTAGAAAATAAAAATAAGCCAGTTGTTCTATAGTACAAAGCTGTCCTAAAACTAAATCTAAAAACTCAGATATGGAATTAGAAACAAATCTTTCTGATTGTTACAAAGCTACTTAACTAACCATGGATCAGGTCTTAATAATTTTGGTATACTTAACCGCTATTAGGATTTTATTTATCAAGAGAGAAACCAGGCAGAGATGGTTTTCTTATCAAAATGCAGCCTTGACAAATGCTGTTGATTCTGTTATATTTGAAATGGAAATGGTATAGAGCTACAAAGTGTCATTTAACTCAGCGATTTTACTTACTTATGTGTTTGGTGTGTTAAAGAACTCAGATCTATTGTTTTGCTCCTCCTCGGTTTCCACATGTGAAAAATCAACAGATTTATTCATTCTGCAGAATGTATAAACACATATAGAAACACATTTCAGTGATTTTGGTGTCTTCGTAGGTGTGGTGTTTTGTTTCTCTTCCACTGTTATGTATTTTTCTGAAGGAAAAATAGCCCTGTTTATTTGACAAGGTAGAAGAATACATCCTTTCTATCACGCTTAACATGTTAGCTACTGAAATAAGAATGGGAATATCCACGTTTGATGAGGACTGTGTGGCTATTTCAGTCCCATGTGCTTAAGCACAGTCTCATTGGGAGCACGCATTACAAGTAACAGCCCTTACTTCCCAGGCAATGAACTTGTGCAGAGGGACATTATGCACCCTCTGACATTTGGGAAATAAAGACAGACAGAAAAAACATGTTTTTTCTCCAGCTGCAGCAGAGAACTGAGCCTTTATTCCTCTCCAAAATATGCGTGGGCTACAATGGCATCAAGCAGAGTACAAAATTTCAGTTATTAGCTTTTCACCTGGTATCTCTCTCTTCTGTCAACAGACGATGAGTAGTTTAGGATGTTTTTGTTATAGCCCATTAAAAAGCAATTATTCTTTAATTGGAATCACTATTTTATCACTATCTTATAATGAGGTTTAAAAAAAAATAAGAAACCAAAATGCATTATGAAATCCGTAACAAAACCCAAGGCTTTTGTCTACATCTGTAATATATGCTTTAAAATCTGAAAACCGCTTCATATAGTGAAATCTAAGAAAAGAGCGGATTCAGATGGAAGATCTTTCCACAGATTCCTGAACAGTAATTTTTAATTTCAGTTACTCAGGAGCTTTCCACCTGAAATGAGTTAGCTGGGTCACAGGCACAAGCATAAAAATCCACTGCTCATCATTCAATAAATATTATAAAACCATTTATCAAGAACAGAGCATCAATTACCTATCAAAAGGACTAAGAACCTTTTCAGGTTCAGATTCATAATCTTCCAGTACAAACACATTCTCACTCTGAAAAAAACCAAACTGTTCTCAAAACTACTACAAAAATAAAACCCAGAGAAATTATTTTGTTATTCTGAATTTCAATTTAAATGTCAAAATGAGGTAGCTAATAAATCACAAAAATAATAAAGACCTCACATAATATGGCAGAATTAAAAAAAATTACAAATGAAAGAGAAAAAACTTTTAATGTAAAAGACTAAATAACTGAATGATCAATTCTTTTAAACCCACACTTACAAAAGTATATCTAAAACCTCATTACTTCTCTCAGCTTAGAAAAAAAACCCACCTGTGCAAAATACAAGCATGCTTAGATCTAGTGAAATAGATCAAGGCAAATAATAAAATTTCACTTTTCAGTAATGAATACATGAAATACATCCAAAGAACTTAAACTGATGACTTCATCAGCTTCCTCCTTGTGGAGAATCACCATTATGCACTGCTGGCTCTAATCTTCTTTCCTTAGAGTACACTGAACTGTAAAACTCCTCTCCCTACAGGATAAAATGGTCACAACCAGAAATCCCACTTCCAAAAGCCGTTCTGCTGTGGAAGAATTTAGAAATGCAAGGGATGCAAAATTGGCTTGAGACCATCCCTTCTTGTATCTTCCCATTACACCTGCTGTTATTCCATTTGGACTTTGTGCAACATTACATTGCTATTACATGATTAACTCACTTCAACTTCAGCTGCCAAAGGCAGTACAGAGAACTTATATTCCTCAGTTTGCCACACTGAGAAACCTAATTGTTCTTCAAGATTTTTTCCAAGTCTGTGCTCCTTCACCTCTCATGTCCATTCACATTTTAAGTCAATTAGAAGACTCTATTCCAATCCTCTCAAATCCTTGCTTTGAGACCACACTAAATCTCACCTCGTCTGAGCCCTAGACAAATTGTCTTGCCCTTAATGCCAGAGATTTTTTAATTGAAATAGCAATTAATTAGCAAATGTCATATAGCAATCCATCAATTTGTGGGAGGAATTATTACATTCAACCTCAAAAGCCTTTCCAGCACCTTAGTGTTTCTTGGGTATAACAGAGTATTCCGGTGTGTGATGTTGTACTAATGATACCGGGTTTCCTTCAGGCAAACATCTAGGAATTATTTGACATCTGGATTACTTCATTTTACAGCCACGTGGACAGCAAGGACTGTCAGCAGATATTTTTCTGATACTGAAGACATGCATGGTCCTCTCTCAGCACTACCATTTACATTTATGCATTTATGAGCCATTTTTTTCCAGCATTGATCTGCACTGAATATCTCCTTTGAGTTAATTCAGTATTTCAGGCTTCCCTTGCTAAATTAAAATCTTGCCTAGATGATTCCTTACACTTTACATCCCATCTCTCAGATGCCAAACCACATCAGGTAGCCCCTGATAAATTGTCTCAAAAAGATTTTCTGTTTCCAAAAATAGGTAATACCTTTAAACACCGGACTTCAAATATTTTCCAAAGTTCAGGGCAGAAAGGAAAGTGAAAAAAGTTTGAGGGCCCCCAGTGAGGCACTGTTGTGAATGGACAAAGAAGATCAGAACAATTAAAACATCTCTCTCAACCAGATGCATCTACACTGGGCATTCCCATTCTATTTTACCTGGATACTGTGATCCAAAAATCTCCTCTCAACCTGATCAAACACTACATTTTTTGGAACTGCAGCACAGAACTGAATTGATTAAGGTCTTCCTTTAAAAAATATCAAAATATGTGAAGGAACATTAAAAACATTGCTTTTACTGAACAGCTTATAGCCATTCAGAATGCAGTACCAACAGTGCACAATCCCATTAGTGTTAAGTTTTCCACATGAGGTACATTCTAAACTTATTCCAGCTTAGGAAATCTATTAAGATTGTAGCCTACGGCTTCAGATTTGCTCATTCCCTGGAGCTACATAAACCAAACCACACTAAAGGGAATCCAATTTCCATCCAAGAAGGCCATGTGCAGCCATTGCTAAATACTGATATTTTTGGTCATTCAAACAGTCTGTATTAACCTGATAATGTCACTACTTTGACATTAAAATTTGTGTTTTATAAATATGTGTTTGTGCGTATTGTGTACTCACAGTAATTCTGAAACCAGCTTCTGTGCTCTATGATATTAAAGAACGTTGATATAAATTATTCTATTTTAGCTCTTTTATCATTCACAGCCCTCTCCACAGCAGCTTAAGATTATACAGAAATATAAATAATGAACAGCCAGTCATTCTAGAGAAAAAATTTTCTTTCTCAGGAACTCCAAGCTTAAGCTAGGTTTCACTGCTGGTTAAAATCAGAACTGCTTTGCATTTGGCATTCTGTGAAATGAACATATAGCTAAAGGCAAGGCTGATTTTTTCCACTTTTTGTACTTTCACAAGAAATACCCTTTGCCTAAAGGTTGAAAATAAATAGTTTCAGGTCTTTATTAATGAGTAATGTATTATAGTAAGTGATAATGAGATGAATCCCGCTCATGCAAGAAAATATTACTCAATAATGGATCTGTTATCCTCATTCTGAGGACCATATTACTAAGTTACCAACTCAAGATGTTTCAGAAAAGACTCATCAAACTTCTCCGTAAGGAAATAATAAATAAATTGCCTTTCCTCCTGTCTCATCCAAACTTATGCTTAAGATATATGTATAGGTGACAATAACCATAAATTTTTTTGAGTGTGGATCAAAGTATTCAGACACAGGGTAGTTTGGGACTGACAGCTGTACTCTTCTTGTTGGCCTGAGTCTGTTTCTGGGCTATTTCAGATCATCTCCCCAGTTCTTCTGACAGCATTAACAGTTTATCCACATGAAGTATTTCCCTTTAAAAGCCAGCTTTTTTTTTCTCTCAGTTTTACATGAAACCCAAATAATGAATTAAATGAGAGACTTAGGGTCCACCCTTCCTCCCTCTTACACCTCAGAAAGATCATTACCAATTTAATTCCTGTGATGTAGTCAAAGCTGACAAAAAAGAGATTTTAACAAGGGTGTACTAGTTGTCAGTGTAGCTTTCTCTTAGGGGATCCACACCTTAGCTTTTTCAAAGCAGAACAACTTAAAATTCAATCCACTACTTTGAACTGCCTGTAAAATTCAGAATTAAAGAACACTAAACAGACCAAACATTGGAATTGAGGCAGTGACTTACTGAAGCTTTCAATGATAGTGTAAGATTACTGTAAATAAAAAACAATTCCGAAATTCAATGAAACAATATAGCTGAAACTAGGATTATTTGGTGTCTAAAATGGATTTAATTGTAAATTCCTAATTTCAAGACCAGCCTAAGAAAACAGTTCTGCTTTTAAAGAGGGCCTATTTAGCTTCACCTGCGTTAAATGAGCTCTAAAAGCCTGTGAAACACAGTAGTAAATTCATTACAGCTTGTCTCTGTTGTTAGTTTGAATATACAGTATTTGTGCATTTCCCTATTTATTCCAACTTTATCTGCAAACCTTTTTTTTTTTGCTAAACATCAACCACCTGTTTTGTCTTCACACTTTTTTGTCATCACCACTCCTGTTTTGTCTTGCCACACGTTTGACTCTATTTCTTCAACTGAATGAATAGTCCATAACTCAGGATAGAACTGGTGATGAAGAAAGCTTCCAGGCAAACCTCCAAAAAAAGCACAGGAGTACAGCTGGGCTGATATAGATCCCTTAAAAGGTAACTTCCAGGCCTGTCTGAGCACAGGCCACACACTGCTATCAAGTTCAAGGCTGCCCCATTGTTTGATTGCTCAGCCTTACCCTGCCATCACATCACTCTCTGCAGCTGTGTTCCTGCAATGTGACAGAACTTCCACATTGCAGGGTCTATGTCTGTTGGACTTGCTTGACTAACCAAGCATCAGGCTTTACATCCATTATTCCTGATGCTGTTCCTTGGGAACACGTTTTTCCTGTATCCTGTAGCCAGTTTGGAACAAGACAAACACCTAAGAGTAAGAGCTTCAGTAGGGCTACCAAGTCCTCTTTGTGTTTCAAATAAGATGCATTTTGGAGAGATGTGCAAAGCAAAGGAAAGCAGCTCTTCTTCCATCCTTCTGTTCTTGCCAGTCTCAGTCCTCAGCCATTTCTCTGTCAGCCTCCTGCTTTATGCCCACCCTCAGGGCAGTTCTTAGTTTCCCTGGCAGCTGCGTTTTCCTGCCATGAGTGAAACCTCATATCCCAAATGTTAATAGTCGATCAAATAGCCAGAGCTGGGAGGGAGCTGGCTCTTGGGTCCCCCCCCTTTCTGTCATGGAGTGAAGCACGCTGCACAATGTACACACTGCACTGTAGGCATAAAAATCTGTGATTTTCCAGGAAATTTCTGTAGTGTTAACTAAAAGATGATAGATTGTTACATTTATTAATAAAAGTTGTATTTTTTGTGTGAATTGACACACACAGTTCACCAGGGTGACCAGCTAAACCCAGCTGAAATGCAAAGAGTTGATTTATTTCATTACCTAACAACCCCAGGCAAGGGACACAGGCTCCATGGGGCTCAGCTCATCCCAGTGGCCAGAGACACACGTGGATACAGGATCCATCAGGCTTTGTGCACATGCAGTTTATTACAAGGCTCTGCTTTTATGATCTCCCTCTCCCAGGAGGAGGTTCAAGCATGTCACACAGGATTTCTAATTCTCAGAAGAGGCAGAGGACAAACAACACCAGCCATAATAAATGGAGTTTTCCCACACCTACATTCTTAGCATTCTGAGCTGCAAGGTCACTTTGAGCAAGAACTGTTCCCTCCTTGCCACATCTTCTCGTTTTTAACGCTTTCCTCCCAACATTTTTGTCAGATTACTTTTTATTTGAAGGATAAAATAATCCTTAGATATTTTCAATTTGCATCAGTTAATTGCTAAATGATGATCAACCATTGTGACATTTTTCCCTGATATTTCAATCACTAATAGTACTAGATTGTTATTATCTTAAAACTCCATGTCTAAGACCTGTGTCTGCTAACCATTTGCTGAGTGAAGATTCATCATTTGCAGTCTTGGTAGTATTTTATCTTCCTTTCTTCCTACATTCATTTGCACTTAAATCAAGATATTTTGTTAATGATATGCTAAATGTTTTCTCATGCTATCAAGACTACAAAAAACTCAAGTCATGTTAAACATCTGACCTTTAAATCTGAGACAATAAGAAGGTGCTACAGTATATTATGGAAATATTGTTATGAAGTATTAGGTAAACTGGAAATGTCAGAGTAAGGAAACAATTTCTTGTATTTGAAATGTCACTTAGATTTATTTATGCAGTTTTTCTGACTTAAAACCAGATTTTTTTTCCAATTAATTCTGTGAATAAATGTTGTCAGCCATATATACTTCTAGTTACAGCAGTTTCATTCAGAACACCAGTTAACATAGTGTTAAAATACACTGGAATAATATTAGGATCCCACTTCTGAAATAATAGTAGGGTCCAATTCTTATAAGATGCCTCTGCCTGAATTAAGGTGCAAAGGAGACCATATGCCAAAGTCAATTGTACAGATTTTATTTAACAGTAAATGTGAGGTAGAGAGAGAGAGACACAGATTAAGTGGAAGTCTAGCCACCACCACATGGGTTCCTGTGGCATCCCACCAACCCTCCTGGAGGCACCACTTTTATACAGGCACAGGTATCCACAGGGCATTTGTGCTGTTCCCACAACCAGGGAGGGGGCATGTGTGTAAGCAGCTGCTTCCTTCATCACAGGTTTCCATGATGGGAATTTTTGTCTGCATGTTACCCAAATTTGCCTCACCAGGCCTGGCATCTTTTCTTCCTGGTGTTGCATCTGTGCTTTTCCCACAGTCTGCACTGTAATCTTGTCTGGTGTGCTAATTCCAAACCTTTCACCTTCGTGTAGGCCTGAAATTAACACCTTCTTGTTTGCCATCTGTGCCCATTGTAGGAACTTCATTCTTTGTCAGTGTTTGAGGCAATTTACTGTGCTGCTCTAAGCCCTGCCACAGAGTTTTAGTAAATGTGCCTGTACATCCACAGTTAACTCCACGATTCCCTTCCTCTTTAGCAATCACCTGCATTTCAGCCCTGCTCCTCTCTAGCCACTCCCCTGATAACTCATTGCAAGCACATTTTTTGCCAAAGTGTCTCACAGATGGATGAAGAGGGAGCTGGATCTAGAGGATTTTCCTTGTCATCCATCTCCACATGACAGCACAGTACAAATACTCCAAATTTTTCATATTATTTGGGGAGCAGGACATGCCATGACAGATACCTCTGTAGAGCTGGGAAGTGTTTCCTCCTCCTTTGTCCCTGCTGACATTAACATATGAACATGAACACCAGCCAGTGGCACTGGTGGTACTGCAAACCAAAGGGGATTAATTGTAGGTAACTTTTGTTACTGCCTTTCCTGACTCCTGCCTTGAGGCTCAATTCCTGAGCTCCCAGGAGAGCAGAGCTCCTTGACCGAAGCAGTACCTGGGAGGAAGCTCTTTGCAGATTGACCTCAAATTTGCAGTTTGACTTCATAAATCATTGACTTCAAATGAAAATTAGATTGACCAGTGTCCTTTACTATCCCACAGCAGTGCACAAGCAGTACACTGATATGCAGAATAAAATAGACACCGAGGCCTTCTGGCCACATTTAGATGGGTTGTGTATCAGTGTAAGTTCAGGTTCTGGCTTGCAACTGAATAACAGGGAGTAAACACTCCCTGTTTGACAAGCCTGCACAATGAGAAGACTTTAGTGTAAAAGCTGCTCAAACAGAACAAAAAGAATTACTTACTGTAATCAAGAATCTATATTACTTTCTAGTCTCCTCTTGCCACTTCTTGCCACTTCTGTCCAACTGCAGAGAGGAGTGAGAGAGGGGCTTTGGTGGGTGCCAGAATCTGGTCAGTGTCAATCCACTACAGTGGTTAGTATAGAAACCTGGGAAACATTAGCTATACCTAAGCAAAGCCATTTCCCAGGACAGCACAGCAGTATGACCAGCATCACTAAAATGAATTAAGGAATAGTATGACAGGATTTCTAAGATATCATTCCTATTGTATCATGGTGTGAATGAAGGGATTAAGACTTACAGCAAAATTCCAAGCAATAAACTATTAAATCATGCAATAAAGAGTTCTATATAATTTGGAATTTTAGAGGATTTAAAAACATTTTAATGCTAGAATTTATAGGGTCAATTAGGCAGGATAGTTGTCATTTTTACTACTTCCATATTTTTGGGTTTGACTCACACACTGTGAATTATCTCTTGGAGTCAGATAACAGTTAAAAAATTTAACTCTTAGACAAAAAGGCTTTACTGGAAAATTCTTGGATATCCATTCAGCTGATCATAAACTTCTTGGGGAAAAAGCCAACTTGACTTTTGTGACTACTTGAGTTAGATAAGTATTCTAAATGGAAATTAAAGTCTCAAGAGGGAGAGAGAGAATGAATTCTTTTTGCTGGAAGAAAAAAGTTCTCATATCCTCCTAACAGTAGAGATAGAGTTCTAGTTTTTTCCCACAGTCCATAAGTTCCTCTCAAGAAGGGTGTAGTGATTTAAAGGATGCCATTTGTGAGCTGATCAATCTTACGTATTTCCTTTTCCAGGTAAAAAACAAAACAAACTAAAACAAAGAAAACAGGGAAAAAAAAGCCCATTGGATAAGTAGAGCCAGTTTACCATTAGGATCTCGAGAAAAGAAGCCATAGTATAAAAAACCAAACCCATAAAGCAAACAAAAATAAAACCCCAAATTGAAGAAAAACTTGAAAACTGCAACCATCTTCTACATCTCATCATCAATCCATTGATTATTTGATCTTAAATAATTTCTGTACAGTTAAAAGCCCCCACGACTCAGAAATACTCTGAACCAGTTTTTTGAGGGGGCTGCAAAGTTTGACTAGTATAAAAGCCTTTATCATAGGAATTATTAGGTTTATCTGTGCCTTGAATAAGTTTCTCAATTATTAAAACAACAGAAACTCATCTGATATTAATCTTTGCAAACAAGCATCACAAAGAAGAAGACACTCTTTATTTTGACCAAAACAATCTTGATGGTGGCTTACCTAAACTTGTTTTAACTTCTTTGATGTTAAAAGATTCCAGACACATACAAATATAATCGATGCATAAATTTAATCCTATAAAGCAAACCATTATCTGAGCTATTTCATATAACTTGGGACACACTTCAATTGTCACGTATGCTAAAATTGATTGAAATCCTGACTGTACTTGCCTTCAGAGAGACAGAGAAATCCTAACTCTTTCAATGCAGAAAAACAAACGCTGGGTGCTTCTTTCCAAGCACAAGTTTCATTTTAACAGTGAATTTCTAATCAATGTAATATGATATAATCTCACTTCTTACTCTGAAACAGAAAAACATGCAATATCTAGCAACCTCTTTTAAGGGCAAGTACAATTCATAATGAAAATTAATTTCGTATTTCTATTTCCTGTCTCCTACAAATAACAAATACTTGTAACACAAGGACAGATGTTTTAATATACTCTGTTATCAGATTGGAAAGACAAGCACAATGCATGGAACAAAACAAACCAGGATAAAGGACACGATGCATAATGCTACACTCCTATTAGCATAACAAAAATGTGTAAATTATGTTGGTGCTGAGAAAATTGGGAATACTCCTTTAACAGCATCCAGAAGATATTTGAGAATGTTATGAAACCTAATCTTCACATTCTGTTAGTAGAACAAGAAATCACTAACTCACAAACAGTTGCTCTGAATTAAATCTCATTAAAGAATATTGTAAGAAGGAAAGTGAGGTCTAGCTTTCAAAATTGTCTGCCTTAAAAATACATGTTGTAACTTAGTTCTGCTTTTTAAGTATGAAATTAGAGCTCTGGGAATTCTGCAGTACTAATAGTTGTCATTACAAAAAAATAAATTAAAAAAACCCCATGTTTTAAAATAACATGATTGATAGGAGGGAACAAATATGTTTCATTACACAAATAAGACTGGAATTCTTAATATTATAACTGATAAACATTTTAAAGATTTAGCAACTGTTTTAGAAGGCAAGTATAGAAAACCCTCATAAGATGGACATAAAGTTACACTCATTACATTTATGTAAGACTAGAACTTCATACACCATATTAAAATCCAATTTTGTAGTGAAGTATCACCTTACTACTGCAATTTGATGAGATTTTCTTTTCCCCCCATCAGATTCCATTAGTATGTAGAAGATGCATGGGTTTCCAAGGTACCACTGAAATTAGTTGAGGTAAAACTGGAGACAATCCAAAGTAAACCTGAAATTAATATAGATGTTGGGTGAGACTGTGGCCTTGAAATTTATATTTTTTATATTTTTCTTAATGGAAAAAGCTCATCTAATATCTGCTGTCTAGAAACTTAAGCAACTTCTTTTCAATCCTCTTCTTAGAGAAAAGAGCACCACACAGAAACAATCTCTCCCACCCTAAAATAAAGGTGTAGAGGGTTAGAGCACTCTCTAGGGAAGAATTTGTCTCTTGAGGTATTATCTAAATAAAGTATATAATCTGTTGCTTAGACTAGACTCATAATTTCAAGGCAGCTAAATTTTGTAAACTCTTAAATTCAATGACCCATAATGACTATATTATCTAATCAATACAGTTTAAAATACAGAAAAGTTCCTTGAAGATCATCCACTAAATTAATCCCTCATAAGAAATGTTGATCTCTCAGGTCTTATCTGTGTAATCTTATCTCCAGTTAGTAGGGATGGACTTTCAGAGGTCTCCCTAAAGACTGAAGGCACCTTACTTGATAGCAGTGATAACATTGAATATTTCAAAAGAAATGCTGAGAATAGATGCTTATTCTCCAATTTTTCTTCCACTTTTTATTCAAAGCTGAAATTTCATTTAGGGTAGTTTTCAGTTTACATTTGCAATGTTCATGTTGCAGTGGCAAAGTTTAAAAGTAATCCTTATGCCTTAAAAAAATGCAGAGGAATAGGTAAAACTAGCTCCAGATGCCCTCTTACATTTGCAAATGAAGTATCCTTCATGGTTTTCCATTCATATGTCAAAAATACACATAGACAAATCAAATACTTTCATCACAAATGAGTAAAAATCTAGACAAAGCCTAATTTTTCAGTATTTGAAACAGAAGACAAAAGCACCATGTTGCTTGGGGTAGATGAGATAAAAATAAACAAAGGAACCAAGAGAAAAATATGGCAAGAAACACTGATACATTACTTGAGGTCTGTGCCTCTTTTTTTTGGAGAAAGTATTCATAGGAAATTAAATATATTGTATAGAAAACAGTTTTTAACCCATAAAAACTGTATTTCACGCACCTCTGAATTACAATTGCCTAGAAATAAAGGTTCAAGAAAATGGTTAATGCTTTAATTTAAAAACTCTTCACTATGAAATTAACAAATACAATTTAATTGCAATTTCTTGCATGATTAATAGGATAGATTTTCATTCTTAATGCCACCATGCAGTCTGTTAAATATGGACTTTTTGCTAAATTAATTTCCTGAGAGATCCAGCTGCTATTGCATGCAGATTGTGTTATCTAACACCTCATATTATTATTTCTAATTTGCATATCTATTTGATTAATGGTTTACTTTGCTTAATCTTATGCACTAGGAAGACACAAGCTGATCACCTCTATTCCTCAAATAGAACTGCTTGGACTGAGGGAGCTCGAGGATGTGATTCAGAATACAGAAATGTGCTAATGTAAAGTTTAGTGTGTTATAAAATCTCAGCTACTACTGGAAGTTATTCTGCTTTTAATTTCAGTTGGGGAATAAAACCCACAGGCAGACAATCCAGCCCAGGCACACGTACCTGTCAGGTGTATCGTAAAGTGATAAAGTATTTTTGGGATTTAATGATTAGCTTTTTTTATCTGGGTATTTATGTTGAATGGTGTTATCATTAGGAGTGATACACATTGTCTTGCAGTCTTGTCTTCAGGACTGGATTCTTACACATGCCAAAAATTATTCACGGCTGTACTTAACTACCTCAATTTGCTGTCACAGAGTTTGCAAAGTCTGTCCCCCAAAACCACACACACTGTGCTCCATCTTCTCAAAGGGTTCTCATTGTTTGGGAATAAGAGATGCAGAGTGGCAGCCAATCAGGAAATTCATTTGAATTTTCCACATAGATAGACAGGAGGGCTACACCTTTCACTGCTGGACAAGTCTCTGTCATAGAAGCCACTGGGACCTCATAAAAGAGTTGGATATTGCTATAGAGGGGAAAAAAAATGTACCTGGAAAAGAAAAGGAGGGAAGGAAAGAGGGAGGAAAGCTGCACTTTCAATGGAGCTGCTCTGTTCAGTATTTCCTCCTGTCTCTACTGATTCAGCAAAGGCCTAAAAATTACCTGTGAAAGAAAGACTGCATAAAAAATCTTTCAAGACATTCTTTTTTACTCTTCTTAATATTTTAGATGATTTGTCTAGATTTGTCTTTTTTAGGTTCATTTTTAAATACATACATTTTCATTTATGTTTTAAAAGCATGGATATGTATATGGCCTTTCTCATTTTATTGTAGTGTATTTTATTTAAAATTATTTTTTAACAGAAACTTTTTCAATTCTATGAAAAATTTAGAAATACACATTCTTATTAAAAGGATTTAAAATGTTTATCTTTTTTTTCCCTAAAATATCCTTCAATATCTCATCATTAAATGACTACCTTAGAGATTTAAGACTCTGAAAAAGCATTTCCTATCAAAATGTCAAATAATATGAACAGACACTAGTAACAAACAGTGCTAATCCTTCTTTGCACACTTCAATATACTGGGTACAATCTAAACAATACTCATTTAATTTCACCTTTCATTTACTCAAGCCTTTTTCCCATAAACTTATACAGCTTCCTGCTTTTATTACTGCCAGACACGTCCAAGAAGCAGCTCCAGATCATCTAGGTTGAGACAATTTCTAATTGTCTTGCAAACATATAAAAATAAGCTCAGTATTAAAGTGTATGAGCTGGAATCTCATTTAATTGACTGAATGAAGCAACTGTTTTGTTAGTTCTGTAAAAGGCTGGTCATGTTTTCAAGATCTGAACAAAATGATCAGTAGTCAGACTAGTTTCACTCTAAATTACTCTGCAGAATAGTTTAACTCAACTATGGCTTGGTGAAACCAGAGTAACTTCTAGACATTTCCACTTCCAGCTGCACCACTCTTTTTCTGGTTACCATTTTCTGAGAGACTGGTCCAGAACAAGTACATGTCAGCATAGATTCTAATGGAAAGAAAAAGGCATGTAAGAGAAGAAAAAAGTTCCACACATTTGCAGTGAAAACTACAGTTGCATGCTTCATTGTACAGATAACATATATTTTTTTTTAATATGTATGTATAACTATATTTATACACACACATTTTTACTTTTATGTTTTCCTTGAAGCACTTGTGAATTGTAGTCATTTGCAAAGAGAATTAGAAGGTCATGAACACATAGAATGATATGTGCTCTAGAGTAGAATTCATAAAATTACTATTCACATTATTCAATAGGAATTTCTTTTCTGTTGAAAGGCAGAAAAAAGTTAAATAAATATATCTATGGTTTTAGAAATATTCACTGCTTCAGACAGTTCAATAGAAAAGGGCTGTACTACATTATTACTTTTTTCTCCATTGGGGAAGCCACATACACGTATTTTTTCCTTGCTACTATTTTTCATACAAAAAGCAACAATATCTCTTTTAAAATTTGGTAGGTATTAAGATAGGGAATCTAGTTCTAAAAGTAACTACAAGATTTCTTGAGCCTCAGATATGTACTGCACTGTAATTATACCCTTAGTTTCATTGCACTGTCTTCTGCACTGAAATATTTTGCTTGGTTCTTCACTATGACTTGATCAAGCAGACTTGATTCTTCTATGATTTTTTAATTCTAATTAAAAAAAAACTATTTTGGACTACAGTTCTTCATGATAATTAACAGCCCAAAGTCCATGCCAAGAAAAGCTTACAAAGGCCAATAGTAAAGTCTGGATAATGCAAAATCTCGTGCACTTTAGACACTGGAAGTGTGTATTGTGGATAAGAGGTGTCAGAATAAAAGAAATAGACAGTCTTAAAAGTTAAGCTCTAAAACTCCTCAAGATCCTGGCATTGTAGGCCTGATTCCAGACTGCAGTGTGCTTGTTACATTAGAAAGAACATTAATTGTCTTAAAATGTACCCATGCATTTCCCTGACCACAAGCCACGACTGCCTTCTTCTCAAAGCAAGAATTCCTCACTTCCACTTTCCATGTGGTGACCTGAGGTGATGGAATAACAACCTAGATACATCCACAGGGCTTCAGGCTCCTCCTGCTCATGGCTACAGCAAAAAAATTAGCTCTCTCCTGGGTGAAAACCAGGACACTCACATCAATGCTTCTTGTAAATGCAGGATCTGAAAATGATAGAGACTGGAGTAATAAGAGGAATGGCTTTGCTAGGAAAACAATGTTTCCTTGGGACCTGTGTATTTCAAATATCTCTCACATGTATGAAGTAAGGTATCTGTTCTCAAGACTGAATTTCTACTCTTTTTAAAAGCAATTTCTATCCAAAGAAGTGAACTAAAGACCTGAAGTCTCCAGCTCCTCGGAGTCCCAAGGTAGCATCTGTGCATGTGAACAAGTATTGAACAGAACCAACAGTGAAATCTGTCAAGAACCATTCTCCAACAAAGGGTTTCACCCACGAGGGTATTGCCCTTGAAGTTTCAGGAGCCTGACCAGACACAGCCAGCGATGCAAAGACTGGGTTCATTTTAGGCTGACTGATCAATCACAGCCCTGTGCAGCAAAGTACCAGCTTAAGAGCAGTTTATAAAGAAAAGAAGCTCTGCTAGACCTTTGAGGTGAAAATGACCTTCCTGCCTTTATTCACCCCTTCTCAGTGTTTGCTCTTCCTGCCATCACTGGAACCTTGCAGCATCTGATTTACTCTGCTGCTTAACAGATGGGCTCTGCTGGCAACTTTCATGGTCTGTGTGCCATTCTTGCACCAAAAAAAAATAGCAATTCTCTTCTCACCTTGTACAGTGCTTTTAATTTGTCTTCCAGGTTTCTCTATTGCTGCTATTACATAAAGAAAATATAACCCAAAAGTTGTATTAAAAATATTGTGAAGGTCTAAAATACCAATTAGTTTTCAAACGTAAGTATCAAAGGGAAAAAAAATACTTCTTTTCATCCTTTGTGCTGGATCACTGAAAGAAGAAGCAGGAAAAAATCTTCGTCCTTAACCCCAACAGTGGTGAAGTGGGTGCCTAATGCAGACAGTGCAGCTTTAAGGCACTGCAACAATTGATTTGGCAGAATTAATTAAGATGCTTCAGATTTTGCCCTGCCCACGAAACCAGCTGCCAGGTTCAACTGACTGCTTACTACAGTTGCTCTTTGTTAAGACAATAAAGCACATGCTGCAATTAAATAACATATCCAGTGCACTACAAAATGGAAGACTTTGGTTCTTCTTCAGTCTAGTCTAAAACTAGACTCTATTCTTAGATTTTTAAACAAATTAAAGAAAATCACATCCATCAGTAGAAGTATTTTTATTACATCCCGACAAGCTTATCACATCCATTTAAACACAAGCTGCTATCACGTCTATGTTTCAGTGGAATTTATGCAATTGGTGAAAATGCATATTTAGTTTTAGATATGTATAGTAAAATATTCTCCAGCATTTTCCTTTTGTCTGCCTAGTTCCCATACTTAGCTAAATTCCCGATGAGCTTCTCTCATCTCCCCAGATAAAATTACAGGGAGATCAAGAGTGGCTCAAATCCATCTGTTTTACATGTCTTAAGGTCAAACATCTGCCTGAATGGGACGCAAAATATGTTTGAAGATTGCGGCTTTTTTCTCATAACTTGGGGGTGGGTTTGGTTTTTTTTCCCATTCTTCAGAGGCCTGAGATACATTGCATTTAAAGTTACTAAAATATGTTTTAAAGGATGCATCTTACAGACATTAAGCAAGCTGCTTTATTTTGACTCGATTCTCCCAGGACTCAGTAAATGCAAAAATCCATTGGAAGTACAAGGCTGCTTCTGTAAATGAAAGAGTACAGAAGTGTAAAAAACTTCTCATTTTCAAAAAAATAGAAGACAATAATAAATAGAGCATCCTGTGGTCATGGAAGGTTATTGTAAAGAAGCAAAAAGTCTTTTTTTTTTAAATTCAGCCTTCAGTTATGAATAACCTGGTATGGCACACACAAGAAGGTAACAGATGGATGAGTTACAGCTAGATCTTAATAATAGCAGACATCATCTGTGCCACAGCCTTTGGGAAAAAAAAAGTGCTTGTTGTCATTGTCTCTGGATTTTCTGTTACAATTAAATTTTTCTTTAGCATATGTGAAAAGGGAACTATGAGTATTACTGGATGTTTGGGCTGTTTTCCTTGTTTTTCACAATAAAAGGGTAATAAAGCTTCCTATACATTTATTTAACTCAATTTTAACATACGTTTTGCTTTGTTCTGGACATTACACACAGAAAAGCTCTAAAAGGCAACAATGTATAAAAGAGGGAAAAAAAAACCTTCCACAGAGAGAAGTCTTGTAAGAGGGGTGAGCAGAGCAGCTAAGTTGGCTTCTTTCTTTGTCCACTCTTGCCTGGCTCTCTGCTGTCCCGTCACTCAGAATAACCAAACTCTCCATCTCTCCCTCAGCCCCAGTCAGATCAGCTTAACTTCACAGGGGAGGCAGGAATCATTAAGCACTTCAGACAACTATGAAATTGTCCTTTGTTTCATGGTCAAAATGGCACGGTATTTCCAGCTAGACTTCACACAAAAATCGACGAGGAGATCAGACTTTAAAAAGAACTTCTGTTCATTTCCACTTTTCCTGAAATATGTAAACTTTCTAAAAAAAGTCAGGCTTTAAAGACTATAAACAGCCTTACTGCTAAAATATAGAAAAACATAGTAAGCATATTCAGAATTATGATTTTTAGACTGTTTTTAGCAGTAGTTTTCCTCTGCATTGAAACAGATCTTATCTAAAAGAAAGTAACTGTAGAAAAATGGGTCAAATGAGGTAAGAAAAAAAGTAAGATTAAGGAGCAACTTTATAGAATGTGTGTATAGTGAAGCAATTAGAATTTAGAAAGAATGTATTCACCATAATATATGAAAGTGTGAAAACATACTCAAATCTTTGTCTAGAAAAAAAAAAAGTTGAAAAATTATTTTTAAAGTAGTGAAGTGTAACTTAGGCTATTGAATTCTAACATGCTGGTTCTTTCTACCTATTTCTATTCCTTTTTGGCTAGACAGTTCAAGGATGTTTTTCTCCTGCTGATGAACTAGCTAGGAAAAATACCATAGAGTTATGTACACTTTTTACAACCTACATTTTTGCTTTCATTTTGTGCTTCACACACCATGCTTGTGAGGCAGCAGAATGAGGTGAGATGACCAAGTAGCTTGGAGGACTATTACGGGACAGGAAAGGAAAAGGAACTGAAGAATCTTCTTGCAGAATCTTACACCAATTTGTGGTTGATGCCAATCACTGCAGCATCTCAGTGTGAGCTGCTCCTTCTTTTACTATAAATTCTCCTTCTTGAAACTGATACAGAAATTCTAATTAATTGGGAGTTTTCCCTCATAGTGAACATGAATATAAACATCTGCAAAATAAGCAGATGAAACACATAATGAAGCCTTTTCAAATTTCTGTGAGAAATAGGCCTTATCCTTCAATACTGCTACTCCTTTCCATAATTCAGCTTCTCAGTTTTATTTCACTGCTTTTCTAAAGAGACTATTGATTCAATTGATTCTATTGGCTATTTCATGTCAACCTGCATTTAGATGATATGAGATGGGTATGTCAGAGTTAATTTCATTTTCCACACACTTACTTCGTGGCTTAGCAGTAGCAAGGGAAAAGAACAGCCATCACTACAAAAAAAGAATCTTTCTGATTTTGGGCTTAATTTTCTTCCCTTTAAGAATGAGATTTTTTTCATTACAATATATTATTTTTACCTTTGTGAGCTCTATTCTTAGTCTTACTTCTGTCTATTAAAGGAGTTTAATGTTTTTATCATATTTCTGATGTGATTTCACTAATACCATTGTTATTTCTGAAAAATATAAAAGTTAGTGAATCAAGCAATGAAATTAGATGTTTATAATTTTTCTTTTTAGGTTATGCATTTACCTAATACACATTTAAGTGCTATAAAATTCAACATGGGAATCACATAGAACTCCACCAAATAAGACTTATTTTTCTTTTTAATATACTAATGCTTGTTTATACAAGCTATTATTTTCCTCCTCTTTCTTCTGCTCTTCCTCATCCTCCTCAAACATGAATAAGGCCATGAAATGAACACAGGAAGTAAGAATGTTAGGCAGCACTGAGATTGCAAATTGGTCATAGGATTGCATATGACTTAAGAAAAGTGAAATTTCTTTTTTTACCATTTTTCTAAGAATAAAAATCCTATATAAAACCTGGCAAAAATACTGATATTGAGTTTTCTACATTGTTAAAAAGATTAATCAAAAATTTTCAGAAGCAGGACTACGTCCTGTTGCTATTAGACAAATATAATTTGGGTCAATCGGGCAGACAGCTCCACACAGTATTGGTGATCTTCTGGTGAATGTGCTATGACAAATACTGAATAATCAGATTCATTTTAAAAACTGCCATGATTTTATTCTAAGGCAAAAATACTTAGAAATCCAAAGAAAAAGAAAAAAAAATCAGTGGTCCAAAGTACAGTGATGCACTGGCAGTGGCAAGACAAAGAAAAGCAGCAGCTGCTGTAAGAAACTGTGACAAACTGCCTCTGGTCTGAGTTAGCTCATACAGAAATAGTTCAAGATCTACTAAAATACTTTTTATTTTAGTCCCCTGCCCTTTATGAAGCCAAGCCACCTTTACCAGTAAGATGAAATAGTGTGGACAGCATGAAGACACTTAGACTCTCATGTAAGCCTCCAAATGGAGAGAGTGTAGCCCTTTTTTGATAAAAAGCATTATCACCTTCAGAAAGAAGCTCTTATGCTCTGATGTTCTTGGAACTGTTGAGGGAGAGCTGTCTAAATAATTTTAACTTTGACTAGAATAAGGTAGGCATACAAAATAATTCCGAAACTTTTTAAAAATAATTTTACTTAGTATATTAGTATAATACACATACATCTAACCTGATTTTAATTAACATCATTCAATTTCAGGTAGAAAATGTTGACATTTTTAACATATTTCTAATATATAAGATAAATATATATATTATATATAATCTATATATATAAATCTAATATATATCTATAATATATATTACTTTATATTGTATTTAGTAAGCACCTAATTCACTCATTTGGAGTAGCTTTGTGAAACTAAACCATCACACTTTGTCCCAAGTGTGGTTTGAACATTTGTAACTAAGTAAAATGAAAGGGATAAAATAAAATACTTTGAATGAACCAACAAGTCTGATGTGTAAAATTAAACTCAGGCATACATGGAAAAATTATTCATGTCTTTTCAACATGTAAAAATCACGTATCAGAACACAAGCAGGAGCAGTTGCCTTGGATCTTGGGAAATTGTAAATACGATCGAGTAGGTAATTATAGCTATAGCCAATATGTGAATTATGAACAACAGAGTTTGACTGAACATAGGGACAATGAAAAGGACTCAGAGCTAAAAGACCCCATCAGACATGGTCCCGTATTTTATTTTATATTTGTACTTATTTGTATTTTAAAATGTGGACTAACTCTGTTAGGAAAGATCAGGTTATAAGCAGTTTGAAATATCACTCTCAAAAGTTCATTTTTATAAAACAAAAAATCAATATAAATAACATTACTAAGAACACTTGAAAAAAGGCTATGGAGAATAAAAAAACCCATCATTTTCTATTTGCCCTGAGTGTCTTCACCATGTAATGTAGTATATTGGACACAATTCTAATCTAAATTCATTTCAAGATGACCACAGGCACTTTTTAGCTATCTCGTTTGCGGCATCAGTCTGGTTATGGGAGACTCATCTATGTTTTACCTCAAATCACCTGCTAATTTGGGCCCAGAAAGAATATAAATTGTGTAATTATGCCCTTTACATCTCACACAGTGAATAGCATCCACAGCCTAATGGAGAACAATGGCAATAGTTTCCATGCTTGAAATGTTGTTTTCTTTACTTGAAAATCCCAATTTAAGTGTAAGCAGTAGAAAGGTGAAAAAGGTCAATGACCAGTAACAGAAATTTTGTCACAAAAGATATCTTTTTATGAAGAAACCTTAAAAGTCAAACAAGGTAACTCCTACATCTCTGGTGCTCCTGATGTAACAGTGATTGTGTTAATCACCTTTATTCTGTTTCAAGTGTCTGCCATGGGGCCTCAGAGTACTGGATGGGCATTCTTTGATGTGAAGTTCTTAAACCTAAATAAATGAATAAATAAATAAAACCAGCAACCTGTCCCCAAGAAAAGCTGTAATTAAATTTTCATGAGTCTTCCTTTGGATGCACAAACCTGGAGCATCCTTGTAGATTCCTGCCTTAATCCAGGTTGGTGTGACTAATTAAAATCCCTTATCATCCATTTTAAGGCACAAAACTCTATATAAAATGTCTTTTAAGACATTGCCATCATACAGTACTGCCTGTGATTTCAACCACTTGACAAAACTCACTTAAACAGAAGAAATAGGATTACATCATATTCTTTATACCTTTGTAGTCTGAAACTGATGTAGCATTTTCTTACAACGTAATGTTAATGCTAAGAATTCCACCCCTGCTGATTGGACCAATTTTATAACGTCTGACCCAGGACATGCGTATAGATAACTTACAGACACTGAACAGAATTAACAATGACTAAACTCTGCCTTCCCAGTGTTGAAACATTCAAAAATATTACATAATTCAGAAATACTTCTGTAACAAACAACAAGCTAGACTTCACGTCTGTTCAGCCAAAGCCAAGGAGAAAACCATTATGATTCTGTCAGTTTGGGGTTTCACACTTGATTGCAACTGTGGACCTGTTAGGAACCCAAATATGCTTCCATCACTTCAGAGAGTCTGTTTCCTGCAAGTTTGGAAAGCATAGTGTGGACAAGCTAATTTCCATAACCACATCAATCTCAAGTCTCATCAAAGATACTGAAGTGAGAGAGATGCTTAACTGAACTTAAGTTTTGATGAAGTAACTTACTGCTTACAGGCATTTTACCAGATCAAAGGATTTAAATTCATCAGATTAAGACCATGTTCTTCACAAAAATCACACCTTTGTGCAAAGTCAATTTTCAAAATCATGCTTCTTTCTTGACTCAGTTATTGCTTGGAAGCAAAAAATACATAAATTAACTGCACACTTTCATGCTATAGATTCAATTGCATCTGTGTATTAGGTATTTAGATTGCAGATGTTGGTATAAATAATGTTTAAAAATATGTTCATGAGAAGGCAAAATAAAACCTGAAACTCCCTATTTGGTAGCATAAATCATTAGAATCTTTCTGGAACATAGGGATTTAATTGCCAAGAAACATCAAATAAGAGGAGGTCTCATTCACTAGATCACAATCACTTGTTTTATTAGAAATTTGTATGGACACAGTTGCTATTCTGTTCTTGTGATCTGAAATAACTGCACATAGATTTGATGAATCTGAGAGCTATGTGCTTTGATTACTATAATCCCAAAATTTGCTGATAAATTCCTTGCTAACAAAGAATCATGACTTTTTCCGTGTATTTTTGTTTACCTAGCAATGTACTGTATAATTTTCCCATTTTTCATAGAAATCAATCTTTTGAAATATGTTCTGTACTTTTGTCTTCTCCTATGAGAACATTATTAATTATTCCTATTCTTGGATCCCTCCAGTCACAATTCTGTGAGACATTTATGGAGCAGAGGTGATGCAAAAAGCATCAGAGATGTGTGGGGTAGTGGCAAATCTTCAGTTAGCACGAAGTTTTACAGATCTGTGAAAGATGTGTGGACATGGGACTAAGAGTAGTGAATGTGTGTCCCTGTAAGGCTGTCTGAAATTCTGGGGTAGGTTTCAGAACACCATGTAAAATGTCAGACTTCAGACTGTGTAAACTATCATAGGGCCAATGAAGTCAAACGGAGGTTAGAGCATCATCATTTTAATCTTGGCATTTTGTAGTCTGGCATGCTGCTGTAGTCTCATACAACGCTTCATATATAATTTAACACTTTAAAGTGCCCTTTCCCCCCTGTATTTTGACTGACAAAGAGCACCTCTGATTTGATTTTATGCTCTTTTGTACACTGGAATTTTCCCCTTTCTGCTGTGTAGATAAAAACACGTTTGTTTCTTATGCAGCAGCACTGCACTGTTACCTCCATTTTCTCTATGTAACACTACTTTTTTTCTTCTTTCTTTTTGGACTGTGTGCAAACATGTCCATCCTCAGGTCCACTCTGGCTCAGTATCTTGCTTGCTAATGAACTATGTCAAGTTATAGTAATAATTTCCTCTGATATGAGATTGTGCTCTGGACCTTAATGACAGTTCCTTATCAACAGTTCCAATTACCAATGCATCCCTAATTCATTCTTCTGTGCTTGCCCACATTTCACAACACTTAGCCAGTTGCCACAACATCCCAAGGAAAATCTTCATTGATCATTCCCTTTTCAGATACATAATCTTCTCACCTCTGTTTTCACAGCAGAACATGATCAATGTGATCACCTACTGTTCCCCTACTAGTCTATCTGTTACTGTCTCTTTCTGTCCCTGCTACCTTTTCAAACTGCAACAAACTGCAAACTGAAATAAAACTTTCAGAAACTATTATACATCAGCTACAACTGAGGTTTTGCTGCTAAGGAAGTTTTCCTTTTCTTTTAGGAACTAAGGCAATCATTAGTGCAAGAAGTTTAATAGCTTTCAGGTTTTTTCTTATTCTTTTGCCACTCTCTTTGTTATCATAACCCATCACTCATATCTGATGTTTAAATTGAGCCTACAAACCTACTCAAGCTGTAGTTCCAAATAGATGTGTTAGCCTCAGGGGCTGAGTCAATACAAAACCAGGAAAGTATCCCTTGGAGGCGATATCCATTCTGGTAAGAAAGGTTTTAGATGTGAGTATCTCCTTCTAGGAAAAGCTAGAGGGATAATCAATTCCTACTAAAAGAAAAAATCCTTGGAGTCCACAGTGCCTGAAAGAAATCCCATCAATTGACACAACTGAACTGTAGATTAAAATTTTAATTAATGGCAAAACACGGTATGTCTATCAGAGCTATGGCAGGACAAATGCCCATGCCACAGTGAGATGCCTCTCAGCTGAAACAACTGCTTTAAAAAGACATTCAGAATGTTTTATAAGCAGGACACCACTGCAGCAGAAAGGCAACATCATCTACCACTGGAAACAGTGACATTCCTTCCTGTTATCTCCTAAAACAAGTGCCCTGTGCATTCAATCCAAGATGCACAAGCATCATCTGGGTAACCAAGAATGCTATTTTCCCTAATCTACAACATTTCTTCAAATTTTCTCCTGTGCAGCGCTTCTACATACAACTGAAACTATGTTTTGTCCTGCATATTGCTCAATGTAAACAGCTATCAAGCTCTCAGAAAAGAGGCAGTGTTCCTGATAACTCTGTTTCAGTAAGAACTAGTAATTATAAAATTTTAATTTTGGTGCTGAGGAGGTACACTGTATTGTTCTGTGTCCAGCCACACAGGTCTCTGGCCCATTAGTAGTAACAATGACAAATACGGCCTGTATGAATTAGTCAGCCACTTTAGATAGAATAATGGACAGCATGAGAATATGATGGTCAGAATGTGAGGCCTTCAAAATTTCTTTCTCTTTTTCTTCACAGTGCCTAGAATACTTCACTCAAACGTTATTCAGGCTGGGCCTGAAGGAGAATTTAGGCACTTAAGTACTGTACAGGACTTCTGAAATAGAATGCCTGTTTGCTGTCCAACACCATAGGTGCCTTGGGTTTCCACACTGAAATTACTGTGGCTGTGTTTGTAACACAAAGTTCTTGAGTGACCTGAGCAAAAGGCAGCAAAATTAATTTTCTTCTCTGCCTTAGTATGAAAACTCTGACAAAGGTACTGGTTTGAGAGCTACAGAAAATGCTTCAGTGGATTCAGATCACATCTCCCACGTGAAGGTCATGGTTCCCCCAGGAAGCTTGTCTTTCCCACTTCTGTTTTGGGCAGTACAAAAAAAACAGTGGGTCACTGAACACGAGTCAAGGATGCCAAACCACATCTCAGTTCTGGGTTTCTATTTCCATGTGCAGTGTGTTTCTGGTTGTTAGGGTGGACTGGATGGAATAAAAATATGCAGAACTTTGTAGCAGTGGGCTATTTTAACAGAAATTTTCCTTGTACTTTGTGCTAAAGCCTATATTCCAAGCTCATATATTCCATATATTAAAAGTTAATATGAAGAGATATAATCTTAACAAGATTTGTCTATCTGAAGACATATTTCAATGCCAACTTCATATTTACCAAACTAAAAGCTGCTTATAATTTTTTTCTTTGTATTTTATTCATAAGATCCCCTTTTGCTTTCCCAGTTTAAATAAAGAACTGTGATTAACTGTAAAATGATTGCTTAAAGTAATTAAGCATTTTCCTTATGAAATTTCCTGGGTAAATTAAGGATCTTATAATTGAAGGGTTTTCTCTTGTGTAAGTGGAATACACGGAGAGCCTTGACTGAGAAATAGATGCATTGCCCAAACACCTAGGGGTTTTTGGTTTTTATTCTTTTGCTGGAATTGATACCTGTCTGTCAGGAGTGCAAGAGAACATTGTTTTAAATGAATAGGAATATATTGATATCTTCTTAATAATACTAATTTTCTTAAAAAGAAAATGTTGAGCTGTTTTTTTAAATTCTAGTAACAGCAGTACTCTTGTAGTCAGAGTTTAGATTCAGCAAACATGAAGTATAAAGTGCTATTTGCTTACAAGTATCTCAGCAAACCAAAGCTGCTTTTGCAGTGGCTTGCCAAGAGTTACACCAATCTGTCTTTTAACTAAAAGAACTCCCATTTTTTTCTATGCCAAGGCTAGTATACATCAAGTAACTATGTGGAAGGGAAAAGGAAGGCCATCAAAAAACCCAAGACATAGAAAGAGATAGAATGTACGTGTGTGTGTATGTGTTTTTAACCATGCTGGAAAAAAAATAAATATTTAAACTGATAAAATGAGTGGGAGGACAAAACTTGTCTGTTCCTTGAGGTCGTTAGGAAACAGCATTCCTTCTGAGATTCTTAATAATGAACAGGAGCGGGAAACATAAAATACTGAAAAGTATGGAACTATATAAGAAGATTTTGAAAACAATGGGAAGAAATCAGAAGAAGTTAAGTAATGAGAGCTTGACAGGGGTAGAGTTGTAAGAATGAATTGTTCGCACTGACGTTTGACACAAATTGAATCCTACCATAAGTGAAAAAAAGTCTCATTCTTTTATATCTACTTCTTGGAGGACAGATTGTTGTTCAAAACATTTTCTCAGGGTGCACGCTCTGTTAGTTCTTATTTACAGCATCATCAGAAAAGCAATGGCATGGGAGTGAAACATTGTGCCTGACAGTTCATCAGAAAAACCTGCAATTAGCACAGTATTACGGATGTAGATTTTGAAGACAAATACTCAGCTCCTGCCACGCTACAGTACAGATAACATAGGTTAAAAAGACTCTAGAAGGTCACAGTGAACTCTGAGATATCTCTACAAACAGGGCATTTCCAAGAAGGCAAAACTATCTGTGTCCTTGGTCTATGTGAATTTCTCCTACTCTGACTTAACCCCAAGTTATCCAGCATCCAAGAGGGAAAAGAAAATACAGTTATTAATTTCTGCACGGGGTACCATAATCAGGCATTAGGAATAGTGTGGCCAGCAGGACCAGGGGAGTCATTCTTCCCCTGTACTTGGCACTGGTGAGGCTTCACCTGGGTGCTGTGTCCAGTTCTGGGCCTCCCAGTTTAGGAAGGATGTTGGGATGCTGGGCAGTGTCCAGAGGGTGGCAAAAAGGCTGGTGACGGGTCTGGAACATAAATCCTGTAAGGAGAGGCTGAGAGAGCTGGGGTTGTTTATCCTGGGAAAGAGAAGTCTCAGGGGAGACCTTATCACTCTCTACAAAACCCTGAAAGGAAGCTGTAGCCAGGTGGGGCTCCGTGTCTCCTCCCAGGCAACCAGCAAGAGGACAAGAGGACACAGCTTTAAGATGTGCCAGGGGAAGTCTAGGCTGGAAATGAGTAAGAATTTCCTCGCAGAAACAATGACTGGGCATTGAAATGGGTTGCCCTGGGAGGTGGTGAAGTTGCTGCCCCTGGAATTGTTTAAGAATGGATGTGGCTTGGGGCCATGGTTTAGCTGAACAAGGAGGTGGTAAGTCACAGGTTGGACTTGATGGTCTCAGAGGTCTTTTCCAGCCTAGCTGATTCTCTCATTCTGTGATTCTGTAATATATTCCTTTATCCAGATATTTTGTATACCAACTGAATATATAATGTAGTCTTTTCTATAGGAAGCATTACGATTAAAGAACAGCTTCACCAGAATTAAGGTAATTTCCAAGTCTAAGTAATAATGGAGCTGGATAAAGCAGTCAAATTAAAACAAGAACTAATTAAAACCCTTGTCATAGCACCATTGGCATTTTATGAAATTATTAAACAATTTAGAAAATTAATTTTTATTATTCACAGTCTG
This sequence comes from Daphoenositta chrysoptera, assembly GCA_013397915.1. Classification (NCBI taxonomy): domain Eukaryota; kingdom Metazoa; phylum Chordata; class Aves; order Passeriformes; genus Daphoenositta; species Daphoenositta chrysoptera. The sequence continues at coordinate 68,872 of VZRO01006726.1, forward strand.
TGGCACTTCCTTGGCCAGGGCTAAATGCAGAAACACCAGAATACTGAGCCACTATAAAACCCCCTTTCTTATGAATAGGAGTAAGGATCAGAAAGGTGTTACTCAGTCACACTCCAATGATTAACGTCACAAAGACTTCAGCAAGGCCACAATTTCTCTGACACTCCACGTATGGTCAAGATTTTTAGGCTGTGGAGCACCAAATCCAGTGCAGAAAATCAAGCTAGGATGAAACAAATTAACATAACTGACTGCAGTATATCACAACAACCTTCCTGGTAGATCCTGTTCCTGCTCTTAGAAGAGCTAATTAAGTTAGGCAAAATGTAACATTTATGAACTTGAGCAGCTCCTCAAACTTGAGAAATGCTTCCTACACTAATAAAAGTGGCAAAAATTGCTGTGACTGCTCCAGCTTGCTTCCTTCCTTGCTTGTATGTAAGCAAGCATACAAAACCCCACAGCAACTCACTTGCTTTTTCTGTTCTTCTTGTCAGCAGCTTTATTTCTTTAGATGAAATATTGAAAAGTTTATTAGAGATCTAATTTCTATTAATTGGAATGTGAGTTGCATTCCTATGAGTATACCAGGTTCGGGCACATTTGTTTCAGTTCCCAAACTGTAAAACAGATATATCTTACCTTGGTTTTACAGGAATTTTGAATTTTAAATATTTCAAATTTTTCAGCTGGAGACAGAAAAAACTTAAATTAAAAAAAGACAGATTACTTGAAAATGCATAAATGTAAAGACGAAATAACCCAAACTGTTACTGAAATAGTATGAAGGAAAACCATTTACTACTCTATGTTTTTCTCTTGATCATTCTTATGATGAAAGACCAAAAAATGTTCAGTGTTAAAGAAAAAGCTGTTGAAAGTTTATACACAAGAGGAAAGGCTGGCCAAGATATTCTAACATAGGCTTAGCATTTTAACAGCCATTCTTTTGTTCTATTTGCATAATATAGATTTCCACAATTTAAATGGAGAACTAGTTACAGCAGATTACCCTATATGTTTACATTATGCTGAAATACTTTTTGATTTTTAGAGACTTAAGTCTTTTTTCATACTATAAGCGTCAAAACAACTTTATTAAGTGCACAGCATTATACAAGGCTGCATGCCAAAACTTGTGAAATGTCAATGCCGTGTTTTTCTTGGTATCTTATAATTAATTCATCATCAGAATAGCTTTGGGGCCTTATTCTGATCCATTTTCTAAACAGTGTTACCAGGAAATTATGTTCCATGCTTCTGTTTATTTAAAGAATATCACTACTGAATTTACAACAAGCAAACTAGTTAAAGGAAAACCTTTGGGGGATGTAGTAAATTAAAAATGAAAACACACTCAGAGGAATATGGAATTTACAACCAGAAAAATCTCATTAAAAAGTGTACATTTGGAGGTTTATATAAATCAGATACAGTTTCTGTAAATACTTAGAGCAAAATAAATAAATTATTGCTGAACTCAAAGACTAGTAGTTAATGTTACCATATCCTGCCTGACTGCTCCATCCTGCTATAACATAAAGGTCCTAAGTGGTAAAGGAGAGTATTTTGTTTGTTACTGCAATGAAGTGATATAAAAATTCATAAAGAGGTTTACCTTTAGTTACTGAAAAAGGGCCTGGCCCAAACACACTGAAGGTGATGATAGTCTTTCCAAGTATCTCAAGGGCTTTGAATTCAGAGATACATTATATTTTATTGTAGATTTACTCATAACTTCTTGATGGCAAATTTCAAATGTTACTTTCATTTATGTTTGGAAAAGATATGTTTTCCAGGTGAATTAACATTAAGAGGAAAAGGCACATGAATAAAAAAACCTCTGTGGGATTACAGCAAGTATGAGTCCTTGCCTTTCAATAACATCAGAAAGGTTACTTTAGCCATCTAACTTAAATTAAAAAAATTAAAATTCTGGATATTATCTTTGACTTCCAGTAGTAAAATTTCTATTTGAACAAAAGCAAGACTATAAGCAAAAGAATATAAGCAACTAGGGGGGAAATGCAGTTTTCTCTGTGATGTATTCTTGTAGAAAAACTGATTCTACTCCTGAGCTACAAGCTGCCCTGCTCCTAGCATTTAAATTAAGACTAGCAGCTTCCTTACACTTCCACAGTACTCTTGAAAAACTTGAGCTGTAGTTCTAGTCAGGACTTCAATGAAGGTAACCTAGCAGAGTGGTCAGCTGGAGGACAGTCAGTGCTTCAAAGGCAATGTGGATTAAAGGAACATAACTGCTACGAGGAGAAAGAGACAACAGAGCAGCAGCAGCTCACCAGTTACACACAATTGTAATGTTTGGATGTCTCTCTCATGCATTGTAGTGATGGCTCTGAAGTGTGCTTCCTGCAATTTTCCCCTCCTCTCTTCCACATGCCTTGTGACTTCAAGTGCACAGTGTGCTTCCCATTCTCTGCTTGCTCTGCTGAACTTAAGAAGCAACAAAAGAAAACCCTGTCGAGACTGAGGCAAATTGAAAGGATGTCAGTAGTTGCTTGAATCTTCTCACACTTCTTCAGCTGCAAAAAAAAAAAGAGTGATCTGTGAAGCTCATTCAGATGACAGCCAGCAAGCAGAAGACTCTAAATTTTACACCCTCTCACATGCATTAAAAACTCAGAAGGAAAAGATTAAAAGAAGCATGGGACTAGAAGCAGCACTTTCCAAGAGCAGAAATGGGCAGTATACTGCAAGAGAGCAGTTGCAAGAGAAGGAAGGTGAGATTTGCAGAGTTAACATAATGTCTCTAAATTTTTCACCAGAAAGCTCCTGTTCCTATGCACTTTGTGATTCCTAGCTGGCCAAAAAACTTCAACGTGATTTTGCTAAATCACTTTCATTATATTTCAGATCAAATGTTTCATTCTTCTCAATGTCATTTTGTTCAGCTAATTCTTAGCTACAGGCAGCAGGAAAAGTGCAAATTTAAGATAGCTAACATAGTATTGTCAAAGTTCTGCTGCTCCTAAATTCACTAAAACATCCATTTAACAGGGTGATTCAGGACATTTGTAACAAATTAACAGATCAAATTAGTATTTAAAAAAAGAAAACCTTTTTTATTAGGAAAATTGAAGCCAGTTCTAATTGGAGAACTTTAAAATAGATTTTCTTAACGTTTCTTCCAATCCAAGACATTATATGAGCCTATGAAAATACTATTCATATTTAGAAAAGAATTCCCTTGTAAATAACTGCTATCAATTTCGGATAGGACCCTGTGAACCTAACATTTTCCAGATATACAAGCAAAACACTGTGCTGTGAGGGGACATCTCTGTGCAGCACTGATGAGAAAACTGCTGTGTCCATTTCCTCTGCCTGCACTTCAGAAAGAGCCAAAGAAAACTGAAGAACTTCCAGAAGCATGTTTTAAAAATGAGCTGAACTCTGAAAATCACGTTTGTCCTCAAGTTAAAAGGACACCTCTTCTGTAAATCCCTGTTTAGGAAGATCTTTCAACCTAGCAAAGTAGAATGTGAGCTAACAGTAAGATATGGAATCTAAGAAAACGCAATATAAAACTGGTATAAGAGTTCTAGTTTTAGATAATTCTAACTTGAATTCAATGAATTCTAAGATAATTGCAGAATTTCATTGTATGGAAAACTTAATCAGAAAACGTGAAGTTTAACAGTCAGGGTATTTGGTTCAGCCTTTTTGTTCCTTTAGATCTTGTGTTTTAAAATAAAGCTATTTTAACACTTGTCAAAATTACTTTTAGGCATCCAGCAGTGTACCACGTAAAAAAATCATATGACCAAAAAATACTGTGGGGTGTTCATGCTCAATATCAAGTTCTGATATGGGAATCAATAGCAGGATATTTGTTGAATACAAAGTTCCCCATTCAGTTAAGCACTTATAAATAAGCACAGAACTGGGAAAATGAGCCAGGAAATTCTTAAACTGTTCATAAAACAGGACAAAAAGGGAAAGATTTGAAAGTGTCTTTTGTAGTGAAATCCTCAACCCTTAAATGTAAGGCTTTGCTAGGAATGTCTTATTTTCCAGGTTTTAAATTTTGTTTGGTATGAATTTGTTATAAGGAACAGGAATATATATAAACAATGCATTAGAAGTAAGTTCTAAATATGAGCTACTTACACTTTTGATCTCTTTCTAGAAGAAATTGAAATTTATATTGTTCTCTTTAAAACGATTTCATAACTGAATCTCTTAAACAGAGAATATTTTACCACGGGCTCTTGAGGCTTGTTTTGGCTCAGTGTTCTACACTACTACATTGCACATTGGGTTTGTCACCAACAGGATACTCTTTCAATGGTAAAATGTCATGTATTAAGATTTGGCTTCCTAAACTGATGTGAGCATATAGACTTAAAAATTATTGTAATTACAGCAAAATAGCGGAGCAGAGTATGGGAAAATAAATGGTATATTAGGTATTATTAAAAATGAAAAAAATTAATCTTGAAATTTATTGTTTAAATTTAATAGTGGCTTTTGGTGGCCAGCTGCTTTAGGTAAAATCAGCTGCTAATCTCTTTGAAATACAATTAAAAAAAAAAAAAAACATAGTAAACTATTCCTTTGATTGGGTAACTATTACAAAAATTTGTAAGGGACTTTTGGATTCCTTAAGATGTAAAGCAATATAGGAAACCAAAAATAGTATTGATGTAAAGAGTTCCATGCCCTCAAATATAGTAAAGTTCTGAAAACAACAGTTTTCTCCGCAAATAACGTAGGGGCTAAAAAAAAAAGGATATTTTCTCTTTTTCATATACATTATTTTCAGTCAATTACAACTAAAAATCAATGAAATTCTAAAAATGTACAATTTATTCACTTTCTGTAAGTACATGTTTTTCCTTCCTGTGCCATATATCACTTTTTCCCTATGTATACTCTTATTTTTTGATAAATCTTCAGTTTTCAAATTGCATACCTCATATAATGCTAACAAAACTACTTTTAGAAAAAATCACCACAAAATCTCTTGCCTTTTAGTCTATGCATAAAAATGAAATGTTTCCTGAAAACACTTTGTATTGTAGATACCCATTTTGAAAGTTATCAATTTATATAATATACTTGCTACAATTAAAAGGGAAGACTATTTAGAGTGTTTTTCCTAGGTATCAGTTAAATTTTATGTAGGCCTGTCAGAAAAGCTACACAGAATTCCATGCATCAGGGTGAGCCCCCTGGATTGATTTGAAACGTTCAGTGAGAGATCAGCCCTATTAATTTTTAACCTCTAGCTGTAATTACCAATATTTTGCTAGTGCTGACACTAATAAGTTCTAACCCACAAAGATTTTTCTTTGGCTCAAGTCAAAATTCCAAAAATGGCAGAAAATATTAAATCATCAAAATTGCAAAAGCAAAGACCAGATAATATTGAAACATTCTGAAGATGCTTCTTAGCCCTAAGTTTTGTAAAATCTATTTTCAACTGTCAAAAAATGTATTTGTTTTTACCACAGTTCACAGTTATGGAAATGAACAAATTTTCTTTGCTGAGCATGCAAATTTTAGATGACTGAAGGTTACTTAACATGTTAAGTAATTTTTCACTCCAGCATACAAGCCTTTATTAACCAAAAGCCTGGAGGCTTCACACTCTCTCAAGAAAAGATGTGAAATAAAAAACCAAACATTATCAGTTATGGGATAAGTACATGCACAATATCCAGAGGCTGATGTCAGCTTTCAAACTGAAGGAAATTTGTACTGAAGATTGAACAGTAATTTGTTAATTTAGGCTTTTTTTTTCCCCCTAGTATTCAAATACACAAAGCAGTTGTCAAATACAGCTTCATAAACCCAGCGCATTAAACCCTTCAGGCTTGTAATCTTAATTCCCCAATTACCTGCTCTGGAATTGTCAGCAGTGTAAGATGTGCAGCATCCCATACTAGTCTGTACATAATGCTCCTATTCCAATTTGGATGGCAATTTGTCTGCAGTCCTGGAAAAGGCTAAATAAGGATGCTGTGCTGCTGTTCCAGTGAACATTGTTGAGCCAGTGATGGGAGCCACGTGCTGATGAGAAGCAAATCCAGGACACAGGTCTGCTGTGGGGGAAAACTGTTCAGCTCAGGAGGGTTGGGTCAGTTTTGTAAGGAGGCAAATTAGCTGGCAATCACTAATACACACCCAGGGTCAGTATCAGGTACGAAAAGGATACACCACAATAGCAGATGCAAAAAAATTACTGAAATCAACAAACTGCTAAGAATGTTTAAACCCACCTCTGTAATACCACAATATTCCAGTTACACACGTTCCCATAGTGATGTGACCAACCTCAGTTATTGCAAGCACGCTTTACCAGCTTTTCTGGGAGCCTCCCAGAAAAAGTGTGGGCACTCCAGCTCTAGGTGTACTTGTGCAGCTTCCTGAAGCCTGCTGGTTGTGCAGGAACACTGAGAAAACACCCCTGAGTCCCCCCACCATGAACATACAGCTTAGGACGAAACAAAAACAAGGGCTTGTGGGCTGGTGCAGGAAATCAAATTAATTGGGAAAAAAATTCTGACAGATTAAAGTAGTAGTTCACATGTTTTGGAAAAACAAAGCATTGGTAGCAATCTACCAGGGCTTTACACCTTGAGGTTTTGTTATTTGATGTTTCAAAATTAGCACTCTAAAATGTAGGTGCCTTACAAAATCTCTCTAACCACACATGAAACAGCAACTACGCTGAGGTCTGCTCTGCTATAGTTAAATTTATTTTAATTCCTGGAACATCCTTTCTATTTGCCTGACTATACATCAGTTTTTCTTTAGGGAAGGATAAGAAATCTGATTTTACCATATCAAATGAGACGAAATGTATATTTTTTAATCTGTCCTCTAGGTATCTGGTTTTAGATCATGAGATGAAGGATCAATATTCTTTGTTTTCCTGATGATTCAATTGAAACATAATGTATGAGTCACTGAAGATGTTCTATTAAGTAAGTGCCCCCAGGTCAAGCATACAGATCAGATCTTTGGAGGTTTTCATTGCTGTGTTCACCATATCAACATAGTTTAATAAAGCCCATTTGAATTGATATATTTTCTCTGTAATTATTCCTTCCAGTCATAGGACTGGCAGTTTACCCTCAGATAGTGTCACACACTGGTATTTAAATATTTTACCCACTACATAAATTAATTAGTAGCAACAAAAGCTATAGCCTATCTAGAGTAAATGGCATTAGGTGTAATTACGGGTAAACAAAGCTTGTCCCTAAATTCTTTTGAGCCTGTGTACAGTTGGATTACAGCAACTCTATTGGGCAGTAACCTATTTGCCTAGTAATTGTGACTCATACAAGCACTATAACTACACTGATTAATTTTCCTTACAGACTCTGTGGTAGGTTAATTAAATGATCCATTCTAAATAATGACAGTCTTTTACAAGTAGCCCTGCAGGAACTAAGCTGTTACTTCAAAAGACATGAGCCAAAGAGAAAATAATGAAGGTGAACCATAGAAAATCCTCTTGAAAATATGTATTTATACAGAGAATACCTAGAAACTCAATTTTTAAAATGCCATACTATTAACTATTTGACAGTGTTGTTTACTGATATACTGTCTCATGCAGTAAAATAACTACTAAAACGTTACGGTCAAATAAAATACGGCCCATATCCCATGGTAAAAAGTAAAAAATTTGTGGCATTGCAGTATCTTGCTAAATAACTCAGTTTGCCATTGGTGAAGTCATAAATGAACTTGCTTTCAACAAGTTACCCAAGCAAGACACTCAAACTCATCTCTGTGTACTCCCTTTGCAAGGTGACTGCAAACTGTAATGCAAACACTCCTGGCTACAGACTGCTCCACAGCTTCTTTCTCTAACATCTGGCCCTTCAGAAGTCACAGGCTCTTCATTTGCAAAAAAGATTTGAAAAGCACTTTAATTCATCAAAATCACAGCGAATTACCTCAGTTAAAAGTGATTTAGAATAACATACAAGAGATGGATCAATATTGCCAAACATTCTGCTGCTGGAGACAATAAAATATAATGGTACACAGTTTACATAATAGGAAAGAGAGTAAAGAGAAAAAATTCTGATACCTCATTTGAGACCATCACTGTAAAAAAGTGAACAGAAGGATTGGGTTTTAGTAAATTCTTCTTTAGTGCCAAGTAAGTATGTATAAAAAAAAAGAAAGGGAAGGGGCAGCTCTTTAGACAATGGTGAATCCAAGTGAATGAATTAGCAGACAGTAAAGGAACCATGTCCTCTTCAGAACATACATGAGAGACAGCAAATGGTTTCCTTTCTGTGATTATGTCTCATGATGCTGTTAAAAAGGATAACTGAAAGTACAAAGGAGCATTTCACACTAATGAAAATACTTCAATAGGTTGTTGGGAATTAGGTTGTTAGTCTTGCATCTCTTGGTCATTATGAAAGGTATTTTTCAGATGACTTGTCAAGTGTGAGAAGATAGGACCGTGCTTCCTTAGGGTTGCTCAGGCCTCATACAGTCCCCACCAGAATATTTGAGATCCTGCTTTGCATTTATTTTTCCTGCAATGTGGAGTGACTGTGACATTATTATGAGGTAGACCAGATGTAGAGGCAAGGGCATGTACTTCATGGCATCCAGCCTTCATCCACCCAAAGCTTTATTCTTATGATTTATGTAGGTGAAGTAAATTTCACTTTATCCTACAAAATTTGTATTCAGCATGAATAAAACCACCTGCCCAAACCTGTGTACATCTGGCTAACCATGGAAAGCATCTATCAAAGTTTGGTGCCTTCTACTTGCAGCTGAGTCGTCCCTACTGCCCAATGAGTGATCTCTGAATATCACTGAACTGTTTCTAAAGTCTAAAAATCTAAAAACCATTCTGAGCCATGATTCTTTACAAAAACTCTTGTGCCAGTCAGTGTTTTTGCTATACTAGGAAGTTTAAAAACATCAACTGGATTGTCCTCTGAAAAATTTCAGATACAGAAAAGTCTAGTTAAGGTAGACCAATTCTATTTATGATTTGAAAATTTTTGAATATAGGAGATGATACTGGCAACAGTAGTAAGGGAAACAAAGATGAAACTATTAAAATTTGAGAAGTTATTTCTCCAATAGCTGAGATATTATCAATGCCTCTGTGAGCACACTTAATATAATTCCATGAGAACTAAACCAGCTTTCTTCAAACAAATTTCAGTGAAAATTTCTGCCATTATAAGATATTTAGCTCCAAAAAAGGGGATAATATAGAGTATATGAAGTTGCAGAACTTTACTTACCTAACTGTGTAGGAGGAAATGGATTTGTTTTTTAAGTGTTTAAACATTTTGGGTTGGGGTTTTTTTTCCCCATCAGGCTACAACAGTTGTGTCTATTTTAATTTTCTGTCTGAAGTCTGTATTTGGCCCTTAGCTGATTTCTTGTTTTCCTTCTCTTTCAGATTACTAGTTACTCAGTGAAGTTTCATAAAATACTGGTTTCAGACAAGCTGTTGCTTTTCTCTTTTAATTTTTTTAATATGTAACTAATTTGGACTTACAAATTTCCTACTGTTATTTCAGAGATGGTATGAGAGTGATTAACTCTTACTCTTAACGCATGTGAGTAGTGAGAACCATGGTATCATCTAATTTCCACCTGAGACAAACCACCATGTTGTCTCATTTCCACTTGTGACAGTCTTCAGAGAAAAAGACTGGTAGTGTATATCCAGAGAAAGGAAATCCATTAAAGAAATAGATAATTAAAATGGCATTTGCTCTTATAGCAATTGGCATTTTAGGGCTGTGTAAAAAATAAATAACAGGAAACAAAGTACACTTTCTACTTTAATCAGATACTTTGGAAAATATATAGATATTGAATTTTCTCTACCCAATTACATTAATATGTGAAATGAGAAAGTGTGAGAATCGGGGAACAGGTACTAGAAAGCCTGCTTTAACATTACTTGTGACATGGACTTCCACAGAGGTCATATCATATCTTCTGGGGAAAAAAAGGGTGAATGAATATCAGAATGAACTATTTTCTTGTTTTCCCTCGCTGCAAAAGCAATACAGACCTTTAAACCTCAGTGAAAACAGTGTTCTGATTTTTATGATGCAATTTCTTTGGTCTTATGTTAGACAAAGTGTATATCATGAAGTCTCAGCCTGAATCCAGTGTTAGCTGAGTATACTATTCTCAGGGAATTTCATCTGAGACATAGACATCTTCACACATCTAAAACTAAATTAACTTACTCCTGTTAGTCAAAGAGAATTTCTTTTATAGGCCAGGCTTGCTGAGAAACATGTCCCTTGTTATATATTAATGTCACCCAAATACAGGCACAGAAACATCAACAGGCTTCTCACTTTCACAAGTTTTCTATCAGTTTTCTAACTTGGACTAACTTCCACTAATTCAATAAACTGGAGATAAGACCAAAAGAAAGCACAATAGGATTAAAAAGTAATTCCTAATTTATGATTAGGGTCCAGTTTGATTCCCTGAGTGCTCCACAAAGCTGAGCACAAATTTAAAAAGGTGTCCTCTGTAACTGGAGGTATTTCAGTGAATTAAGTCTGCTGTGAGAAAACGGGATGATAGTCACACTCTTTCTTGCACCTTCATTAGAGACCAGCATAGGTACTGGCAAAGGAACCGGAGTTACAAGCACTAAAGCAAAGCCAGAAGAGAGCATTTCTGACAGGTCAAAACCTAAATGTGCTGCCACAGATTTTATCTGAAAAATAATTTCATCTTTCCATTTTCATATGTAGAGAAAAAAAATTATCACCAGTTATTTCTACATAGGGCAATGTTGTTGCATCATCACTTTCAAATATCACTCACCATCACAAATGGCTAAACCATGAGTTTGGGAAGACCTCCTCCTTCCCAAATATGATTGGCCAACGTCAGTGCAGAAAAACCAGCATGGCACTCACACCAAAGATGACAGGAGCTTTGGTCTGAAAACCACGTGCATGTTTACTGCAATGGAAATCATAGAGGCACAGCTCCTCATTTTGCCGTTCAGTGATTTAGAAGTCCTTCAACCTGACAAAACCTGCCAAAAATATATTCATAGCTAAAAAAACCCATGTCACATTTCCTGGATGCCAGGCAGGAAGGGAAAATCTGTTTGCCAACTTTGCTATACAGGTAACATCTTACTTATGTCCCACAGTTTTCTACCTCAAATGTCAGTAATTAGACTATGTGTGGGAATGAAATAAGAGCCTGTGTTGCTTGAGAGATCCCAATGACAAATTATCAGCCCTTAAAACCTCTCCTGAAGGCCTATTCTCCTGCCCTCAGTTCCATGCCCCTAATTCCCAACAGGATGGGGCTAATGAAACTGGCTTCACCAGTCAGAGGCAGCATCAGCTGCCTGCCCTGTCTTACCTTGCAAAGTGGGTAGGAGACAGAAACAGCAGCAACAGACACGTTTGGCAAAAGCAGTGTGGAGGCACAAGAAGAAGAGAGCAAAAGGGAGCCTCATCTTGCTGAGACACGAGGTGAATTGTTGAGATGAATGAGGATCTTTCCTTCTCCCTGCTCACACCCCACAATCCTGTTTCTGCTTGCACTAGAAAAAAAAAAAAAAACAAAACAAACATTGGGTTAAGGATATAGGAAAAAAAACCCCAATAAATCAAAAATTTCATATAGATTTACAACTTTTTCCTTGACGAGGTTTAAAAAAATTAAGGTGGTCTTGTTTACCTATCCTCAAATATAAGCATATAAAATGAATGATTCCTACGAAGTTAGAAGACAGCCCTCTGAAGAGCAGAGCTTTACCTTGAATTCTGTTTTAATTTTTAGCATTTTTATCAAAACAAAACAGTCTTCATTTTCATTCCATTTGTTTCTCTGCTATTGGAAAGATTTACATTTACCTTTCCCACGCTGAAGGTCACAAAATGATGGATTAAGCATTAAAAATAACCAGAAAGCATAGCTGAAAGTCAGAAAAAATATTGAAATTATGGATCTTTTTTGTGTTGATTTTAAAGATGAACATTTTATATTCGTGATGAGTATTTCTTAAAAAATAAATTCAAAGTCACATCATTACACACAAAAGAGAACTGTACTCGGTATTTAAAATCCCAGGCAAAATCAATCTTTAAATAGAAGTTTAATGTGCTTACTAACCTTAGTCTCATCACTGCAGTGGTTTTAGACCAGAACAGATGTAGACTGTGAACAAAGGGGCTGGGAAAAAATGCACTGGATACAAAGATGTCAGCCAGTGCAAAACAGCAGCCACCAGCCACACGGGGATGTCACCTAGGGCTCTAACTCCGTATCTGAAGTCACCAGTCAAGCAGAGGGGCAGAGGTACATACTTGGCCTGGCCCAGCTACAGGAGAAATTTCTGATCTACCAGATGGCCCAATTCCATTTTGCAACGTCACTTCCTGTCCAGTGTTGGAACAGCTTCCAGAGGCAGAGCCCTCCACGGGATCTTTGCTTTCCTTGAGTGACTTCAAATTTTTAGATTGCTTACTTTGAATGCAATAGTGGTTATCTGAAAACAAACAAACAATCAAAAAAGCAAAATAATCAAACATATATATTTCATGGTATTTTCAAGTAAAGTTGTAAACAAGCTTTATTCTCTTGGTCATATTCAGCCTGAGCAAGATCAATCAGTAAGGCAGAAGAAAAGAATCATGTTTAGAGTGGAGGCAATAGGAAAGTAACTTATATTTTGGGTCATTATCAAAAAGGCTAGGAAGGCTCTGATTTTTTCAGAAGATTGGCAATCAGTATCTTTCCTAAACCACCAGATTTTCAGTATCAAGAGTTAGGCACATCTGTATGCAACACAGATTTCAAATCTTATTTGCCTCTTCCTCTACACACTTTCTTAACTTTTCCTGCCTTACTGGGTCAAACCAACGATTCCTTGTGGGGCATGCAAGAATGAAGACACAGGTATGATGCAAACAGGGACTTAAGCAAGGAAAAAACACTTGAGTCTCACAAATACCTCATCCATGGCAGATGCCGTTATCAGAGAACAGCAGCCCCTTGCACGAAAACTGTGCCCAGAGTGAGCCATGGTGATCACCTGCTGCTGAAACAGTTTTTTGGCACAGTTACCTCAAGCAGCTGCCTCACCAAAACAACGCTGGAGAATGACAGAAAAGGGAAGAGAGCAGGAAAGGGGGACATAGTAACAACAGTAACCAACTCATTTTTCATTGTTCCTAAAATATCTCAAAAATGGAGGGATAAGACAGGAGAAGTAACATGAGATGGGATTTGAGCCTTGGGATGCAGCTCCGTGCATACAGTGAAGCAAGTAAGAGGTGGCTGCAGTAGCAAGGGTGGCAGAGGAAAATGCCTGTAACTCTGTGAATTGGGGCTGAAGGGCTTTCTGTCTCAAAAACTTATTATAAACAAGTTCTCTAATGCATAGAAAAGCATGATTCTGCATTCCCTTTCAGACAGCGTGTGAAAAGACACTCAGCTCAGCTCTGAACAGTCACTCCGACGCAGATCTTTAATCGCGTCGCTGGAGTGTCTCGGGTTACCGAAATTACACTCCCTGCCCATGCAACTCAGCACGCCTTCAGTGCTGTTTAAAAATCCCCACACATACCTACCAACGAGACATCCTCCCAGTAAGCAAATAACCCTTAAAAAGTATCCTGTTTTCCTTGTTTTTTTCTTCCAGCGATTTTTTCTCTTACTGATAATACCATTGCACAGCTGGAGCCCATTAAATTTAACAGCAACACAGCCACTTACAGACACCTTAGAAGTCCTCCTGCAATAAACAAACAAAAAAAAAATTAAAAAGACATAAAAGCACTTCCACATAATGAGATTATAATGTGAAATGGTGAATAAACTCACTTTTTTTTTTTTCTGGAATTAACCAAGCATTGTTCATTCATGAATATTTGAATGTAATGGGATCCATCCACTCCCTTGTACATAAAAAGTTTTGCTTCAATTCCCTCCAGCATCTAAAATTTGAGAGATGCAAGGCATCCTATGAATGCTTTGTTCCAATCATTTGAATCAAAACAGTGGGCAGCTTTTTAGCACCTAGCCATCCTAACCAAATGTTGATTGCATTGGGCTATCATATACACAAATACATCATTAGCTGTTTAGGACTGAATAACAAGCCCCAAGAGAAAAGAGACCTATTTTTACTTAATGCTCACAAAATCTACAATGTACTTCATATAAGTATTTTAAAAAATCTCTTTTCAGCAATCTGCTAATGATATTATTATAGGAAAAAGAGCACACTTTGAATTTATTTTTATAAGGAAGATTTCAGGCAAGGAAAGTTTTATAAACGAACAGTTGTAGTGTTACTATTAGTTTTTAAATTCTTCAACATTTACTCCAGTGGGATCCTGATCTAGAAGATGTTTTGAAGTAGAACATCTTTTGGAAAGAGACATGCCAAAAGGCTTCAAAATTCTGTAACTTGTAGGTTTTTCAAATTACAGAAAGAAATAAAAAAATTGATTGACGCAGGCTTTTTAAACACAGACTATTCAAACGCTGATAGACAGGAGACAACTAAAGAAAACAAATCTCTCTCAATCATTTCTTTTTAAAGTAGGATTATTTTCTGCTTTAGCAACTATTTGCAGAGGCACACTGAAAGAAGAAAACTCTACATAACTTCACTTAAGTCTCTGGTAATTTCATCCTTTCTACCCATCTTCTGTCTGGTTTGGCTGGAGAGAGCTCAACCTGGTAATTCAACAGCATGCAGTTATGCTGCAATTATTTTCCATTCTCCCTCCCAGTTTGTCTCACTGTCTTGAGAGAAAACTGCAATATTTTCCAGCAAGAACATCTTCATCTGCTTGCCAGAAAGCACTGGCCTGCGACTCTTGCTGTCAGTCCTCATATATCCAATAACAGAAACACAAAACTTCTGCACAGTGAGTTCTGAAGGCAAATCCAACAGTTCTCTTGTTCATCCCACACAGTTCCTTCTCTTTTTCACTCTCTGCTGATAATAGGTTATCTAGTAAATGACCCAAATTAGGGAGTTTCCAACTTGAAAATGGTTGAAACAGTTGATTTGACTCTTTGAAAATCACTTGTTATGATGTATGTTTAACAGAGGATGGTCACAATTTTGAAAATGCAACTGAGTCATAATATGCAATAATTCTGCTAAATACCTTTACAGAGCAAAGATAGAGCTGATTCTAACCAGGCATACAGAGGAATAGTGGATAAACAGTTTATTTAATTTTCCACTGTGATCTTCCTGTTGGAGTCAACAGGTTTATAGCATTTCTGGTGTTATTTACCGAAGACCCAAGAGATCCATCAGACTGCCCTCAACACAGACTTTCTTAAACAGCCTTATTTCTCAGGGTCAGCTTAGGTCATGAGGAGAAAAGGCCAATGATCAGGAGACAGTTCTAGAGCTGAAACAGGAATTCTGTTATAAGTGACTGTGGCTAAGCTTTAATACCTCTGGTTCTAGCACTGTGCTTCTAATAAAGATACACAATTTTCATTTACATTAACATGTTCATTATATTTAAAGTATAAAGTACTTCTGAAAAAATGTCCGAAAGCATGAAGACTCAGTTTAATGGTCTTATGCTATTAGATACAGTAACCACCAAAGATAAAGGGGAAAAGAGATTAGTGTTTTGTTCATTAGTCACATCAAATCTACTTTTATTATTTTCCCATTTGCATTTAATATGGACATGGAACCTTGACTGATATTTTCAAACTGCTTTTACATTAAAGTATCAGTTATCACTCTGAAAAAGCAGTTCTGATGCAGATAGAGGCAAAAAATTTTTATGTGTTTCAAGTGAAGTCCCCAGATGCATGACAGTTTTTATAGATAGTGGCTAAATTATCAAGATGTAATACTAAGTAATATTTTAATAATAGGTAATAGTAAATAAAATTTAAGATTCTCTCATTTTCAATAGGCTTATGATTTTCCCATTTATGGTATTTCAATTATTAAACCTGCCATTAATATAATGTTTTCATTTGCGTAAGCTTCTATTTTGCTGAATAAGATGCTTTTGCCATCTCTGTGGCCAGTGATTTTTATTTCATATGATAGGTGAATCATGGGTTTACCCAGTGGATCTTCACTATAAAGGAAAAGCTGTAAAATTTTTTACCAGTAGGAGTAAAAATTAATTAATTCTCCTTTAAGAAAGAGATCAATAAAAGTGAAAAAGAGGTGAAAATAAAATAACCAAATAATTTTTCAAATTATGGGCAGTGTTGAACAGGGAAATGGAGAGAGCATTATAAAAAGGAGGAGGAGAAATTTTTCAGAATTTAACATACAGAACTTTACTCCTTCAGTTATTTATCATAAATACACTATTCCTTCTGATTTCCCTATCCAACCAAGCAGCAGTCTGTTGTCTGGAGAGACATGCTTTTAAAGGAAAAAAATCACAAAATCCTCCATTGTTAGTGAAAGGGAAAAAAAAAAAAATAAAATAATGCTAATAATGATATAAGTTTGTAACAGAAACCCTGGTATTCATAACTACTTCTCCAGTTGATTAAACAACTCATTGATTCAGTGTTTCTGCTGCATGTTGCTTCATTTAAAATCCTGAAAGGTAATCCATTCTCGTGCCTTGTTCAAAGCTGAAATCACTTATCCCTCCAGATATTGCATATAGAAGTTCTGCTTGGATATTTTAAGGTTCATCTAAATAACAATTAAATTCTGAGGAAAATCATAGTATCTTTCAAGGTCCAAAAATCTGTAAATATTTCTAGACCTAGAAGAGAATCTCCAAAAGAATAGGAAACAACATAAAATTCGGTCAATAGAATTAAAATTAGAACTATAAATTCAAGCATCAGTTGAGAAAGTTCTGTGCAGTATGGCCCTAATCCTAACCCTAACCCCTAAATTTAACCATAAACCCTAACATGTAAACTTAGATTTTATTAAGTGGCTTTTTACAGGACTTGTGCAGTTTCTGACATCCCCTTCATAGAAACAAGCATACTGACTGATAAATCAAGAGAAGCTTACAATGACAGAGCTCTATTTTGGCAGTGACAGAACAAAGGTCCAACTCTCCTGTCTCTCCAGCTTCTTCCCACCAACACTTCACAGCTTCTCTCTTCAGTGATGAAGCAATATTATGATTTTTCTTACCTTAGCCCTATTAAGAGCAAGGACAGCAAGACTCCAGTCTTAAAGACCTGCAGTCCAATGACTTCTACTGACAAAATTAATACTGAGTTTTAAAAATCCTGTTAATTGATTGGTTATGCTTATAGCCAAAGAATTACCTGATTTCAATTTTATTGATTGATGATCATGCTTCTCATTACAGTGCATGATGTTATTTGATATTAACTACAAACACACTGATTATTCCGAAATAACATTTTGCCAAGTGCAAGATGCTAACTCAGGAATGATTTGACAAATGAAAGCAGAGAAACCATAAATGGTGTAGTAATCAAAAAAAAAGAAAAAATCATTAAATTACTGTGGTTTTTTTTGTTGTTGTCTAAAAACTAAAATTAAATGGCAAACTGCAAGGGATCTGCTAAGCATTCAGTCCACCACAAGTGTAGCTACAGGTGACACAGGACTGGGAGTGATGCTTCTGTGCTCTCACCTTCCACTGCCACCCAGACAGTGATGAAAGACAGCAGGACAGGGGAAGACTTTGGAGAAGGGAGAAACTAAGCATGAAAAAGTGTCATACCAAAAGTGCCACTTGGAGAGGCCAAGTTTATACAGCCTGATGGGGTGATAGTTGATATCTCAGTCCCCCAGATCAGAGACTGCTGGGAGCTGCCACAGCTCCTCTGCACCTTGCATGCCCACAGCTTTCCTGTGGGTAAAAGGAAGGAGGGAAAAAGTAGAATGATGTTTGCCACCAGCTCCCATATGTTACATGTTTTTAGCTGGGACATTCTGGGCACCAGACAATGTACCACCAAGGGCAGTGGGACTGGGATCCATCCCATAAACACTACAGACCACATGAGGAGTCTTTCAGTTTCACCTTGCCATGTGACAGGCTGTTTTATCTGACTTGTTTCATGAGTTCTCAAGGCTTCAATCAAAAATTTAGCAAAAAGACCCTCTTTCAGTATGAGATGCACTGTGGTAAAGTTCATGACTTATATTCCCATAAGAACAGAACAGAACATCTAGGCTGATGTGCTATAAGCATGGAAATGCAAGTTTCATTTTGGCAAAGTATTCTTGTGCTTCCTAATTATGATGTAATTTTTTCACTTAGATCTTGCATGGGAAGCATATCAAGTTGCCATGATAGGCTACAATTTATCATGGTTGTTAAAAATGAGATATTCAAATTGTGTTTGGTCATTAATCATGGTCAGTAAAACAAATAAATAGAGTGCAATGCATCTTGCGAATCTATGAAGAATAATTAATTTGAATTGCTAGAAAAATAGTGCAGATGAACAATTAAACAGAAAAGCAAAACATAAACAGATAAATACCATACACCCTATGAAATTTAATTCTGAAATATTGATTGATGTCAGTGTTCCCTTGACTTTGCCCAGAACATTTACATATATATTGTTGAAAACTCTCCTAACAGAAGATGTCAGGTAGAAGTAAACAGAAGTGAGCATCAGCCAAGCTTCAGGTGTGAATAAGTGGTGCTTTGCAGCAGCAGCTATACCCCCATGAAAAAGTTGATGAAAAAATGGCCAGCAATTACAATGAGAGAGAAAAAAAGGTTATCACCCCTCCAAGAACTGGGGGCCAGATGTTCAAATCTAGGACAATGTTTCTATTTCAGAATAGAGTGTTGGAAAAACTGTTAATCAGGTGGTTTTATGCAGTTTATGTTGTTCTATTGACTGTTTTATAGACTGATGTTATTAGTATGAACTTGTTACACTGTAAATAAAGTCAGCCTGATAAAGATCAATACCAAAGTAATAGGTGTCAATACAGGGAGAAATTATTAAAGGAAGTAGGAGAGTACTGTGAGTCTCTCTTTTATATAGCATGTTATAAATATAGACTTAACAGGGAAAAAAAAAAAGGGAAAAATTGCCATCAGGAATCAATACAACTCCACATATTGCCAGAAGTCATTCTTCAAAAAGTGCTAGGAGTTCATGGAGAGAAACATCCTGAAAGAACACAGCATCACCATAAACTGCAAAAACAACAGATAGAGGGGGAAATATGCAGTTTTGTACAGCACAGATGTACCAACAAGTATCTACAGGAATCCAAATTAAATATTGACTTAAACTTGAGTACGTGTAAACACAAGTCGGGGCAAGATTCAGGTGCCCCAAATTCCCACTGGACTTGGGATGAAGAGAAGTCACTTTGCACCCAAGCAATGCTCTTTTGCCCTTATTTCTCTTGATCAAAATACTTTGGACTGAACTGGCTGAGAAGGTTGATAGTGGAAGCTTTTGGACCAGAAGAAAATGCCACTTCATAGCCCAGACAAGAGAGTGTATGTATACAGAACCCATGTTGAGAAAAGGTAGAGCTAGAAGGGATGTGTGAAGGGTTTGAGCACCCAGCCCAGCGTGTGTTTTGTAACAAAAAGCAAAACACTGTGAGCTTGACTGCACCGTCCATTCAAAATATCAGAGAGGGCAAATAGTGAATGGATGAATTTTTAGATGTTCTCATTCCCTAAGATCAAAGAACTTCACAAATTAAGGGGTTCCACAACATTTTAGCTTTAGGATTGAGGTGAGATTTTTTACAAACAGGAAGGTCTTTTACAGCAGAGTAAATCCTGGCATTGTTTTGGGTATGTGGACAATGTCATAAAGGAGGGAGCAGCACCCTGCCCAGGTGTGAGTGACTTACCCTATGCAGCAAGCCGTGGCCCTGCACAGATTAAAGCATGTTCCAGGGAGTTGATGTAAGTGCTGAATGAAATAACATGTCAGCAGACAGTCAAGCACTAAAGGTACAGCAGTGTCCTGAGCGAAATCCCTTGGTGGAAATTTAAGGAAGCTTATCTTCTGCTTGGACTTGAGAAAAACAGGGCATTTTAGGACTGGTTTGTGTGCTTTACATCTTCTGATCCTGGCTTTTTTTTCCGTTTAACCTTGTGCTAATTCTTTCCACAGATATTCAAAGCACATGATTTTACAGATGCTCCTGACAGAGCATAGTCCAACAAATAATATGGTTTACTGAGGCCACAAGCAGATACAGACATCTGTCATACACAGGACACTTTTCCTGCAACATTTTGCCAATATTGTACCTGAAATATTGATTTTTTGAAATATTCACCTATTCCCCTTCATATTTTGAAAGTGTCAGGATGATAGCAGCTGTTAGATATTATTTTTAATGTAAGCTGTGTCCTTGAACTGACAGATTCATTTGATAAGAACTCTTTCATTTCACTAGCTGATTTTTGCCATTAATGCTGTGAGAACAGAATGCTGGTGAATGAACAGGAAAAACAGAAAACCTGCCAGCTGAAGTAAACTATTATTTGTAATACATTCTGAGATATTGATCTGTCTGCCTTATAAGTAATTCATGCAGTTTAGTGCTGAACAAAAGGTACAGTTTTAAAAAAAGTGCTGTAGGGCAAAACTTGTAGAATAATTAAAAACTTAAAATTACTTCCTTTGACTTAACACCCTCACTTTATCTTTAAAATAGTTTTACATGACTCAATAGTATAAAACCAAGAGATTTATATATAAAATCAGGAACAGGGGTTATTTTGCATTAGAATTAGAACTGCGATAATTTCTCTTTATAACCCGATCGATACTCTGCCTCTCCCTTTGACTTTCATATACAGCAGATAATTTAAAATAAGTAGACATAAGAGTAATAATGTAAAGACTGGTCCATTTAAATGTTCAAACACATCTGTGTTTAGAAAATGAGGACTCAGTTATTACTTTATGAAATATGAGATTTTTCTTTAAGCATGACATAGTCTGTTCAATGTCTCCCTTTTTATACTACAACCCATTCAAATTCTTGTGTTGGATTTAAATATATCTGTAATGTCACACTTATGAACAGGAGGGGTGGAGTGGTCAAAGAGGAAGACTGATGGGAAATTACCTTACTAAAATTTACAGATTGTTTAATCTCAGGGGAAAAAAAATTAGAAGCCAAAGATCTGATAGAAATACATCTAATTTGTGATTCAACCCTGCACTTGACCTTAACTTGGTTTTACCAATTCCTTAATCCTTCTGGTCTTCCAGTCAAAATATCTTTTAATTAAAAAACTATAAATGTGCCCCTTTGGCCATCTCTTAAATCTGCAATCCTCTTAGACTTCCCCTTAAAAGCCTAATCCCCTTAGCTCCTTAGAGAAAAACGCTGTCTCGGAGAGCTCATGGCTCAGTGCCCAGCAGAGCTGAGCTGCCTGGACGGACTCTGTGCCAGGTGGGCAGGAACCTTCTGATCCTCCCTCACCCAGGAGCAGCTCAGGGAATCTGAAGGTGGTCCATAATTTAGGAACAGCAGAAAGGGGCAGGCAGATGTCTCCCTGTGGCTGACTCGTGTATGGCACCACTGCTCTCTGCTCAGTACCCCCCTGGAACCAGTGGCAGACCCCTCCTGGTGTAGTGGCATCCAGATCTCACCTGAGGTGTTTCCAGAAGCCTGGGCAGAGTGAGATTGCTGCTTCTTTGTGCAGCACAAACTGTTCCTCTCCACCACCCACCCTGGACCCTAGTGCAATTGTTAAACATAATTATGCATCTCATGCAGGGGAGAAGAATAGGTTGATAAATTTCTGGGGTATCAAACAATGAATCTTTTCTCCCAAGAACCACCTTTTTAGTAACAATTATACCAGCCAGATCCTTCACACAGACCAACCTATAAATCTCCAATAGCTGAGTCTCTGGATTTTGATTTTCCTCACAAAGTTTAGTATCAATACAATGTAAAAACAGCCACACTGTTATTCAAAAGAACTGAGACAAAAATAAATATCTTATCAGATATGCAAGGCAAAACTGGATTTTCCTGAAAAGATTTTTTTTTCTGTATTTGAAGAAAAAACATCTGTACTTAACAAGGAGGGAAAAAAAGGGTTTATATTGTGCCAAGTAATTGTTCTTTTGCAAAATTAAAAATCAAGATTACCAGCCAACCATATTTCTCAAACATGACATGTTCTCTACACCATATGCTCTGAAGAGAGATTCATTTATTTGTTTGGAACAAGGCCATATAGTTGTCAAATTCCAGAACGCCACCCAAAGTCATGTAATAGGTTTCTTCAAGGTGTATGGCATTGCATTATGCTGTTTTCCATAGCTGAATTACATTCCTCCTCCATCTCAGGCTAGTAATTACCTAATCTCAGGAATCAATGAGAGCCAGACCAGTGCTTCAGTGCTGAAGAAAATGACAATGCAGAATAAGGTCTTTAAATCATCCACATTAAATACTGAGAATTATTAAGAAGGTTGTTCACAATAGCCAGCCTGCTGGGACACCAAAACCAGCCAGAGTAAGGGAAATTGTCTTTCAAATGGTCATAACTAAATTGCTTGTTACAGAATGCAAATAATTTCCTTGAGAAGCAGTAATCCACATCCAAGCAAGGGGCCTGATATCCAAAACTGGGCAACTGATGTCTGAGCAAATCACCAGCCCAATGGAGCAAAAATGTCTTTGCACTCTCAGAAGCATTCTAACCTCACCTACTTGCTCCCAAGTATCACCTACANAAGCCACAGTTTCTGCCTGAAACAAGACCTTTCCCAGCCTCTTTCAAGGGCTGACCACCTTTTTTTTTTTTCTCTCTTTCCACAATAAAAATAAAATAACTATAAATTACCTTCAATCTTCAACCAAATGTACACTCATCATCTCTTTATCTTGTTACCTTAGATAATAACATTATTTGGATGCAAGGATACAGTTTAACAAAAATAATAGTACTTTAAAAGCCTAGTAGCAATTCCTAGAAGTTGTGCTGCCTTTATTAAGGAATATTATATACTTTGTTTTGTTTTGAGCTAGGCTGAAGTGAGATATATTTCAGTTCTAGACTTTTCTTTATGTATTCAGGGACATTGCTGTCCTTTTGAAATTTAGCAGTATATGTACTAATTAATTTACTTTAGCTTTAATTTGCTAACACTAGATGCTAAAAAAAAAGTTCTCAAAAGAAACCCATGAGTCTTTTTAAATATGTGTTTCTGCAAATCAACATACAGATATTTACTGATATTTTTCTGAAAGAAAAGCTCAGGATTTAACTGTGTACCTTACATAATTGCTGCATGATTCTGCTCCTTTTATCAAATCTCTATTTGTGTTGTAAAAATTTACTCATAAACACATCCGAGGATATGTTTTCTCTGCCTAAATGACCATCTGTGAATTACAGACCAGTACCATTCTTCTTTTCTCTGCTCATTGTCTGGAAGCTTTTAAAAGCATTATAAATCATTAAAAGCTAATGGCTCCCATCTAGCTTTTTACCTCCAACACAGCTCTAAAAAAGGAAATTACATTATACTTTCTACTTATGATTGTCAGTTGAAATGCATTCATCTCTCTTTGTACCTTATATGCACTTCCAATAATTGCAACATCCAGCTTTCACTACACTCAGTATTTCTAGATATAATACATATATATTTTTATTTATCCTAAGAAGCTGTGATTTTGAATGCTCATTATATTACCAAAGTTAACTTCTTCACTGTACTCAGTATATCGGAAACTTGAGAATTCTCAGAAGGCAAGTTTCACTTGTAGCAACTGTGGGTCATTACTTCACAGCTACGAGATTGGCTCTCTAGAAGTGGAGAAAATGGGAATAGTGAGGACTAAGATGGGGTAGAGAGATAGATACATGATGTTACAGAGAAACTTTGCATTAAACAACACTGAAAATGTAATGTTCCTTTACTGTCATAGAAGACTGTCTCTCTGCTCTTGACTCCTTCCCAACACTGTACACGAAGTCATAGATTGATGCCAGATAAATTACAGGTTTTCTAAGAAGCGGAAACATTCCGTTGTGTGTATTTCACAGTTTCAAAAGGTTTCCAAAGAGTAGCTTTTCCTAGAGCTGTTGGTACTCTCAAGTACACAGAGATAAAAAATACTAGTGTATATGTACTTCTGTATATATACAGGAAACTTGGAAATGAAAGTGTTAATCACACTGCTCGTTTACATTTGTATTCACATTTATATATATTCAACAGCATAATCAACCCTACGCACTATTTTTCACTACATTAAGTAACTCTCTTCTATACTATGGCAATATAGAATTCTATTTTCTGACCAAAAACCCATAGGCAATTCTTGGAGAAATTCTACATCAAGCATACCATTTGTGCTAATTCATTTACAATGACAACACTGGGAGAGAAGAAGAAGTTGGAAGATAGATGTGCATCTTCAGCTGCCTATCAGCACACCCATATTTCTCTTTGGCATCACTAGTACTTTGATCACATGTAGGGATTTGTTTAGACTAAGACCTGAAGACAGAGAAAAACAATTTTGGCAGATTTAGTGTCTCTCCTTAGAGACAAGGCAGTTATTATATATCACTGGCTAGAGGACCCATGTTATAAATTTGCTTTGGCTTAGAAAAAATAACCTGTACTTGCATCAGAATGATCTGGATGAACACCTCTGTAATATCTGGGGCTAAGAGACGTAAATTGCCATGACCTTCATCAAATGCAGTGGTTTTGGATGCTGCACAGTCCAAACTATTTGACTCCTCTCTCGCCATCCCAGAACTGCTCTTATTGAAACATTATTTCTAGGACAAAATAAATTATAAATATGAAGACATTTATCACTTAAACTTCTATGTCTTATATATGTATTCTAGAGGAACTGAAATACCATGAAGGTTTTAATGTGAAGCCCTTTCTGTAGGCTTCTCTGCAAGGAGGCTCTCACATGCAACTAAAATCTTCCACTTTAATTTCTTTGGTCTGGGAAACACAGCATCTAATGCACAAACAGTGTCTGGGACTGTGAATAGTACCAAAAACTGACAAAAATACACAATAAATAGAATGGCCCACTCTGTGCAAGAATTGCATTTCTTTTGTTTAAGGCCAGATGTAACAGGTACATTCACAGCAGCACCTCGTGGTAGACAGGGGCCTCTAATTTCTTTTATGTTCCAAATGCCCAGAAAACACATATGCTGGTAATTTGGGCAACCAAAATGATTCAAGGATTAGATGGTATTACAGAGGAAGAAGGAGGAAGGGAACTTAATTTACATATCTTAGGTAAAAAGAGATTAAGGGGATATAAAACTATATAAAATATGTTCGAGAAGACAAGGCAATAATATCAGGGCAGGAAAAAAAAGGGTACATTACCCAAAAAGGTTAATAAATATACTATCCCAAAACCATTCTGTTTTGGGTAGCGACCAGAAACAATGGCTGAATGAGATATATGAATGCAATACTCAAGTAGAGAAGACAATACAGGTGGCTGCACCAAAACCATAGGAAAAAAGAAGAATGTAAAAAGGCTGCTTGCAAGTCCTCAATAAAAATAAAATTGATATTAATACGAATACTTACTCTGTTAAGATGTTTAGGGTCAGGACCTTATGGACCTAAGAAAGTTTTTCTGGCTTGCAGAAGCCAGAAGTGCCAACTGTTACTTTTAATAATGTTTTGCAATATCTTACAGTTCATGTATGTGAATACCTGGCAGCCTCTTTTGCTGTTTCACCTTTCTGAGCAAAAGGTGGAAAAAACTGTCCAAGCACTTTAGAAGGAGAAGCAAAACTGAATTAAAATTAGAAACTCAAAATGAAAATCATTTCTCATTCAAATTCTATGATTATTGAACATGTTAGAAGATGGTATTTTGTGGAAAATACTCTGAAGGAATGTGGTAGGAAGCTGGCTGCATCACAGAAAGGACATGAAACTTAAAAAGACTGAGTCTATTTCATCAAAAACTGGGTCATATATGAAATCACAGTTAATGTCATTTGTTTCTGTTATGTACTGAGACTCTGAGTAAACTCTCTGGGGCCCATTTCTTTTAATCTAAAACCTTCTAACCCACTTAATAAAATTAAGGACCTGTATTATATTGATCTTTCTGTTTAGTTCCGTGTTTTTAATAATACATCACAGGAGTGGCAACACTTTTATGATATGTTGGTGTCATACATCATAACTAGCACCACTGCTCTAGTGATGAATTATCCACACAGTGGCATGAACCAGAAAGATAAATGCTGGTCTGTGGACAGCAACACACACCTCTTGTGAAATAGCAATAGAGACAGATTCATTTATATGCACGCTACAATCCAGAAATAAACAAAATTTCTATCTGATACAGACTGCACTACTTTTGGCAGGGCGTATATACATTTTTACAAAAGGAGAAGTTAGAAAGCCATATATTTGCTTTTGAGTTAAACATTCTGCAAATAAATCTGGGTTCTCTGACTGAAAGGAGCTCTGGCAAGACGGTAAACACCGAGCACCTTTCCCTCACAGACAGGAGAAGGTGAAGGATGGATCATTCCACATGGTTTTCAGTGTCTCAGCCTATTTTCAAGAATCAATCCCTTATGCTTATATGTCTTCAGGATCATCACATCCATGATATCTACCGAAGTCCCTCCCTGCTGGCTTTTTTACACATTGTACTGGTGCTATGGATAATCTGTACAATGTGTGACACTCCTCTGCCTTTGATTTTCTTTTTCTCTCAGAGGGAAGAGTAGACCTGTGTTGTTCTCTCATTCACATCACAACAGCCAGAGGCCCTTGCTTGCCTGTACACATGCTGTTTTCTTTCAGCTGCCTGACACCTTTGCTGAGCTCCCTCACAGTCCTGCACAGAAGGGTATTTTGCAAAAGACCTTCTCACTCAGGAATATTCACTGCTCAGTCTGGTTTTCTGTGAAATCATTTTTCTTTGCAGCCTCAATAACCATGAGTTCTGGAGGTGCACTGTGCAGAGCAGCCACGACTCATATGGGATAACACAGAAGACCCCCACAGCCTACTGACCACCCCAGCACTGCCTGCTGTGGAGCCCCAAGCACAAAACCATCCCTTGGGAGATGCTCTGAACTACTGCTGTCATTTTATCTGGTCCTTCTTTGTTGTGCAAAACAAACACAGGAATGAGGAAGGCAAGGATTCACCTTTATGATACTTGAGAGTTATTTGTCAGATAAAATAACTGGAATATGCTTCCCCTTTCCATCTATGTAAATGGAGTTGAAGAACTAAGCACATGGTGCAATAGATAATATTTAATTAGCTCAACAACCACATTGGTTATTGCAGATTCTGTGGTCTATGAGTGAATCATATTAATTTGGGCAAGATGAATCAGCTCAGAACTAATGGACTTGACACCGTGACCATCCTCTGAGCAGAACGAAACCCAAAGCTTTTCTAGGGCTTAAAATCTTTGTTAGCTTTTATTAATTAATCAGTCAGGACCAGACACGAAAATAACTCTAGAAAGATTTTAATTTTTCTCAATTATTCAAAACTTAGTCACTACTGTAAGTAATGGTTATAGGACAAGAACATCAGTTCCTCTGAGATTTCAAGCCTGATTTTCTGCATTTATGCCCGAGGATAATTTTATTCTCTTGGCTTCTAGCTTGTCTCCTTACCGTGAAATCACACTTAGGAAATGCAAAAGAGAATCAGCTACGTGAGGAAAAAAAAAAAATGCCTGTACACAAACATATCCTTCAGCTAAATCCTGACTACTGGAATATTAACCTGTTAGAGTAAAATTAGTGGATTGATTTACCAGTAACGACTGTGTGCAGTATCTAACGCTAACAAGTCAGTCTGTCAAGTCTCTTGGCAACATTAAATCAGTCGTTCAGATGATACGAGTGATAAGATGAGCCATAAGAAAATGGAATTTTCCAGATTTGCTACACTCCCTGGGTTTTATCTTCCTTTGTAGCACAACCCCTTCCTTCCCACAAGACTAAAGCAACACGTCCCCTCACTACCTCACCACCTGGAAAAGGCTAAATACCTGCTCTTTTGCCCAGCAATTAGGAAGTGCCGATCAGGTGGAATACTTTAGATCAATTAAACAAGAAACAATGGCAGACTTCGGTGGCTGGACATGTCTTTTGTAGATTCAATACTGGCAAATCTGCCAGGTGCTTTGTATAAACAGTAAGCATTGCACAAGCTGTAAGTTCTCGTGCTTAATTACAGCAACTGTACCATCAGCACAGGTTAAACACAGTGGCTTTTATTTTACAGTATTAATCAGAAGAAAACAATGAAACACATTACAGTAGGCTTTCAATTCCCTGTCTTTGTATTGTGGTTTCATCACTTTCTTCTCTGAAAAGGTTTCATTCAGCCTCTGCCTTTTATATCAAGCCCTGTGAATCATCTGAAGTAAAATACAAACATGGTAATTTGTTATAAAGCTGAGACTGGATGTACATCATGAGTTCTGTTGCAAAATTATGTTGTAAAAGCAGCCGATGATGTTAGCTGTATTTGTTATTTTTTCTTTCTCTTCATGCTTTTGTATATCTGTCCCCAGAAGATCATAAAATTATTCTAATTAGGGATGTCAACTTCTGCCTGAGAAGCTGAGGGGGTAATTACATCATTTATATGCAAAATGGGTAATTTTCTCCCTGCTCTTCACCATTCCCTTCTTTCCATTTATTCCCCCATATCTCCACTCTTCAGAGCTGAGCTATTTAATTTTATTCTACTCCATCTGGAATATCTGTGCCACTCTTCCATACAGTGTCAGACACAAAAGTAAGAGTTACCTTTAGACTAAATTTTCACAGCTCTTTTTCTCCATGTACTCCCGATTCTGGTTCAATATTCTTAGGGAGTTTAAGGTCCACCACAGAGACAGTGACTTCTGCCCTATTGTACATCAGTAACATTCTGCTAAAATAGAAAACATGCAGAAATGTGAAATCAATTAATTTTTCAAGTTTAAAGAAAGGCTTTCAATCTGGAGGGAATTAGTTCCTAGTAAGAAACCAAAGACTCACTGGTATCTAGGACAATATACCCAGCCTAATAAAATATTCACTTGACAATATTTGAGTGAAAACTGACTTTGCCATAGTGTCATCCAATCCAAACTGACAGTTTGCATACCCATAATCTTACAGGGTATCTTAATAAGACAGAAAAAGAAGCTCAACTCATCAGAAGAGTAATACAATATGGACAAAAAGGGTGATTCTTTATACAGAGGATTTTTTTTTTCCAAAGAAGCAGGGGATACACCTATAGAAGATTTAGCCGTTAGTCTGGATACAGATGCTTAGTTCAGTCTTCAAGTTGGTTGTACCCTGGGGCATAATCCAAAGTTTTAGAAAAAACAATGTAAAGCCACAACATTTGATAGTAAATGGTGAAATTCGGTACTGTATATACATTTATAACAGTTAAATAAGTAAGTTAAATAAGATCCATACTATTGACTTTAGCATATGGTCTTGGTTTGTACCCTAATTCAGGCAGAGGCACCTCTTTTAATAATTGGTTCCTAGCAATCACCTCAGTCTTTATTTTCCTGGCTTTTTATTTGAGTAAACTGTGAAAATAATTCACAATAGAAATCTTTCACTTTAAGCTATTTTAAACTTTCCTCAATCCATTTTCATTTCTGCCTTATTAATTTTTGGCATATGTTTTAAAATCCATTGTCAGAAACATATTGTACCCAGGGGTTTATTACCCATTTTTTTCTGTATTTCCCTAATGGTGGTGGGCAATCAAAATTTTGGTATGACTTTTGAATAGCTGATTGAACAATGATATTTAGAACCAACAGATAAATAACAGACAAATTGTTACTTAATAGCACTCAATTGCTATATTAATCTTCTGTTTTCTCAATGTTGAATGCAGAACTTCTCATTTAAATTTAGTATTCATAACTTGGATCATTCGAGTAGCTTGCTAATTCACTAAGTTTTTCTTTAGGGAAGACATATTTGTAAATATTAGTAACTGTTTGATGCTTTCTACTCAGGCCTCATTGGAATTATATAAGGGTTTTATTTGAATCAATGAAAAATTGTGATGATAAAGAGATATTTCTGACTTAAACAGTGATGACTTCTGCATACATATGAAAATTTTTACTTTCTTTGTACTCACTGCTTTTTATTCTTCCACATTTGGAAAATAAAACAATATATTTTGTTACACTGGAAAACCACTTAGCACTGGCTAAGGTATAGTTTAAAAACATCATGAGAATAGAACTTCCTTTATACATACACACTGGAAGTTAGGTGTCTCTATTTTGCTTTTAAGATTGGAGGGAAAATCATAGGCCAAATATCCTTGAAAGCCAGGAAAAAGGGAGACTGTGTTCTGATACTTAAGTATCTAGAGCTTCAGGGAGGCAATTTGGGAGGCCTGTACAACCTAGATAAGTTGCCATAAAAATGCGAAGGCTGTTACAGCACTTATTCCTGTTGGGTTTTGTATGCTTACCTTTTCTTCTTCTTTTCCCACTGCACCTTACCTTCTTCTTTTATATCCAGAAAATTGAAGATATTATAGAGCAGATTGACTACAGTTGGCTATGGTGTGCTACAGGAGGAATTCTAGTTGCTTACTCAAAACAGCTTTATGTTTTTACAATGCCAACCAGCACACATTCAGAATATAGAGAGAATCTCTACACTGTACTCTACTAAGGTGGTTATCCAGCAGCACTTATGTTTGCATTGTACTGAATTCCTGCAGGGTCTGTCTGATCATAAAGATTTTTGGATGATGTCTGCTTGATTTCTGCTCAACTTTACTGACCAGTTTTATCTCATAATTCATGTTAAACAAGTATTTGTTTATCCATATAATTGCACAGGGATTTTTTTTCACCTGTAACTCTATAACAACTGTCCTGAATTTTGTGCTCAAAACAGTACTAAAAGTCTCTTTCCAGTGTTTTTTGGCAGAGAAAAAGAATGTAGACTGGTTGAATTTCTAAAGGTAAATTTACTGAAAGGAGATGTGCTTTGCTCTGGCAATTACCAAGAAGGGGAACATTTACAGAAGGTGCTTCTTGTAAGTAGAAGGACTTGGATAAGGGATTTGGGAGTATAGATTTACTATAATCTTTTCGTTGTGTGGGGAAGAAATCCTCACAGAGTGAACCATCACTCATTTGTAGGTGTGAGGATGTGTACACATAGCTTCTAGAGTGACTTATCAAAAATTAATGGTTTTGGTGCATAACAGTGTGAGGGGGCCACTGTTCCTCTTTCAGGTGAAGGGTGTGAGCTTGGCTATTCCAAAGCCCAGGTGGACTGCAAGGACCACCAGTGTTGGGAGGCCTCTTTCTCCCTTTCATTGGATTGATCTCAAATAGATTGTAGCTTTGTAGCAAAGCTCATGTCCCTCAGAGGCAACAGAGTTGATAAAGCAGGGATTTTAGTGGTATATCTAATAACATCATGCATAATTACAGTTTGTTTGTGCCGTTGTTATGTTCTATTCCTTATCCCTTTTAGTTAGAAAAGCCTCTTGTCAAGCTCAGATTTTAGAATCTTGCAGTGTTATTTTTTGCCTATATGTAGCTCAGAATAGAGTGGCTATGACACTTTTGGTAAATAAGGAAGACAAGATGTTGCATTCTATTTGCAGCCATTTTTTGTGTTTGCTGGTGGTTTTCTAGAGTTACAAGAACTTTTCCTAATGTGATATAAAATAAGGGCA
Source organism: Daphoenositta chrysoptera (assembly GCA_013397915.1). Classification (NCBI taxonomy): domain Eukaryota; kingdom Metazoa; phylum Chordata; class Aves; order Passeriformes; genus Daphoenositta; species Daphoenositta chrysoptera. Next base: position 100,549 of record VZRO01006726.1, read on the forward strand.
TTATGTCTGTTTTTTTCAGCCTACAAGAGTGCTCTGATCTTCTGAAAGAAATGGATCACTTTGGACCTTGTCTTGCACTTTGGAATAGGGCTTCTGCTATCTTTAAATGGTGTGACCCATGACCCTAGTTAGAGAGTATCACTCTTTCTTTTAAGAACTTGTTTTTATTTCAGTCACTTTGAGCTCTTCATTTCTTGTTTTTCAGTGAAAGGGCACAGCTGATTGAATTGGTGTAATACATGACCTCCTGCACTTTGGGAAGTCAGTGAATTCTTCATTGTTGAATCTTTTTTAAGAGGTATTTCCAGGGCTCATTTTAAGTCTAAATTTGATTCTGTTAGCAGTCACCTGCGTGTGACAGTTTCATTTACTTCACATGCTAATCCATCAGATAACATGGCATCTTTTGCTGCCCCTGAATTCACAGCATTCATTTATTAGTTTTACATTGCAACAAATGCAAAAATAGATTCACCTTATTGCTGAACTTTGCCATTTCCATTTCAGCCTCTGTACAACTACCAATGGTATGGGGGGTGAAAGTGCTCTTTTTTTTTTTTTTTT
>VZRO01006726.1:101139-112948 GCA_013397915.1 Daphoenositta chrysoptera
AAGAGGTCTATAATCTCTGGAAGTAATTATCATTTAGTCATTCAGGAACAATTTGGTTAAATGTTCTCAAACATTTTAAATAGTCTTCTGTTTTTGTGCTGTGCATAATGTGACTTGCATGAAAACAACATCTGCATAGTTTTGTGAGTAGTTCTTCAGAGTTTACATGATCATTCTTCCTGTGCTGCACTGAAAGCAGCATTAAGTGATGCTGTCATGAGAATAGCACATTTGATGTCTGCTATTCTTCAACACCTTATTAAAGCACTAATTATGATTCTCATCATTAGATATGAAAGTATTTGATAAAGGAATTGAATACCAAAATTAATCAGATATTTCTTATTGAGCTATTTTCTATTGATAGAGGGGGTGGGGTGGACACCTGTGGTGTGTTTTGTGGGGTTGGGCTTTTGGGGGGTTTGGGGTGTTTTTTTTGTCTGTTTTGTTTTGATTGGGTTTTGTTTTTTTGTGTGTGTGGGAGTGAACAACCTACTTTCTTTCTGCCTGATGTAACCCTTTTTTTTCATTATTTTCCATTTATTTTCCTCCCAAGTCATACAAAGCATTTTTTCTGTAACACAGAACTGCCTTAAGTGAGCTGTGCAGATTGGTTCCCTGGTTGTTGAATACCACTGTGATGTTTTGCAAATTGAAATAGGTGAAATTTGGTTGAAGATGTGCTTCAACTCAGGAGATAAACCCATCTATTAGGTTAGATGAGAATGTGAGATGTCTGAACTCTGTTCAAAAGAGTAGTTCAAAGGATCATGTAAATATTTTCCTGTTTCAAAGACAGGAGAGGCAAATTGTCTGCTGTTATGAATTAAACCATTAATTGGCCAAGGACAAAAGTCAAACCTCTTTAATCACAACTGAGTGTCCTACTGACTATTCCACTTTCTCATTTTGTAGAATCAGGGAGGAGCCATACTCTGCATTTCCCTTTGGAACACAAATTATCTAAACAAGCAATCATAAATTTTAGAAAAACCTATTGTTCACTTTTTCTAGGAACTCGACTAGTGGGATATACAAGTCATTGGAAAACAGGGATAGAGAAGTGATTAATATTGATAACTCTTTGGCTGCTGATACCTGAGACATTCGGATGCCTCTTAGCAATGCCAATGCTGGAAACTATTTTGAAATTAGTATTTCTATAATTAAACTACTTTCAATTTATTGCTTATTCTTTTGCCAACGTGGAGCATGGTTCCAAAGGAAACTTTAATTTAAAGACACATCTGTAGAACTTTTGCTTTTAAAAAATGGTAAAATAGCATAGTTGCACACAGCAATGAAAAGCAACTCCTTCTGTCACTATTGTCATTCTGCCAGACCTATTGAATATTTGGCACAAGTGGTGCTTGCCTGGTAGCTGCTTGTTTAGTATCAGGAAGAGTTTTGGAATTACTCATGGCATCTGAGAGGTCGATAAAACTAATTTTCAGAGAGACACTTATAGTCATGTCTTTAACAGTGCCACATCATCTTCTGTGGCCAGAGTTGTTCATATTCTAGAATTTTGCTGGACCTGTGACACTGGACAGATACAACTAAATAAATAGGCAGATCTATAGGGTTTGTGAACTGGCAATCATCAAGATTTCTCTGCAGAAATGAAAATTTCCTTAGATCAGACTGGTGACCTGTCACTAGAGGGGTTCTGCAGGGCTCCATCCTAGACCTAGTGCTCTTCAACATCTTCATAAGTTACTTGGACACGAGACTGGAAGGGATACTTAAACCAGTTCGCAGATGATACAAGATTGGAGGGAGCCCTTTATTTTTACAGAATCTAAAATGTAAATTCTACTCTTCCTAGTATGATTATTTTGGTATTTAAGAGCTTAGAAATGTTAACATTCCCCTTGTACTTACAGCCAAAATTGGAGAATGGAAGAACTAATTGCAAATATAATCTGAACATTTTGCTCTGTCAGCAAAAAGTCTCATGCTATACCGCTTGCATACTCTATACATTTAATGTATGTTGTGGTTTAGGAGTGCTATTCTTCAATTTAGTGTTCCCACTGAAACCACTACAAACCTTCTGCTTTTCCATCACTCCCCTCTCCTCCTTCCATCTGGCAGGGTGGAGAGAAGAACTGGAGACACAGAAGGCAAAGGTCATAGATTGAGATAGGAACAATTTATTGGAAACAGCAATGAAATAAGGAAATGAAGAGCAACAGTACTTATAAGAAATAAAAGCATACAAGAGAGGTGGTGAGTGATCCACTTGCAAATGCTACATATGCACTATATAGCACAGGATCCCAACCATACCCAACCACTTCCATGCTAGCTACCTTAACCCAAAGGAACCCCTTCCCCATTCCCATTAAATGACAGAAGGTGGTTCAGAATAACCTCTGGATCTTAGCCATGCCCCATCCTGGCTACAGCAAAAATTAACTAATCTGTAGTCAGAACCAGGACAACGTGATAAAAACCTAATTTCATATCATAAAAATCCTGCACTTTAAAGTTATTATTCTTGTTTTGCTTTAAGCTATAGGCATGAATGGTGGTTTAAGAGGGAAATGTGTGAGCTGCTGCACTCTGTATGAGGAAGCCATTACATTTATGGATAGGAAAACCACATCATTCTAGTTTCCCATTGTTTTTACATTTGTCTGACTGCAGTGCTTTATTTCCCAGTCTCCATTAGGCATACATATGAATAATTTGTAAATTAAGCCTGCTTTGTATGTACATTAGCTGAATGTGAAGCCCTTGTCCTGTTAGCCATGTCAGTTATGGCATACAGCTATTAGCTGATCCTGGTAATAGGTCTGTAAGAGTTCTGTGATGCCTGTAAGCATTCCATTGAAAACAAAAGTTTAGATGTCCAAACTTACCGAGCACCTCAGCAGTGCAGTAGAAATACAGTTCAGCTTGCCAGCTGTCTCCTCAAGAGTGACAGTGATATCATGTGAGTGATAGACCTGTATGCAATATTGAGACATAGAAGAACAGGGAAGTGATTAAAAAAATGAAGCACAGCACAACATCTCTCTTGCAACTGACATTAAATGTGAAATGGAAATATGAATGGAAATATGATGGAATTTTTTACTGTTTACCATAAGGAAAGCCAAGCTGGGTCTCTGTGGAAATTAATTTGCGTGTTAAAAGTATATATATATATATATATATATATAAGCACTAAACTTGCTCTCATCACCTTGTTCAAGCCCAGCTGCTTTGTCTCAGTCCTCCTTGCACTTTGGGTTGCATACATTCTCCTATTTATCCAGACAAGTTTCCATGAGTGTCTTTGAAGCCTTCAATAGCAAATTCTGTGGGGAGCAAAAAAAAATTTTCAGTATATTTCCAAATATCCTTTAGCCAGAGCACAATATTCTGGTTGGCCAAAAAAAAAGAAAAACACCAACCCTTTTTTAAACACCAACCCTTTAATTTCCTGCTGTTCCAGTAGATTCTAGTGCATTTTGCTACAAGGATGATGGAGTACCCTTATTCTGCTAGCCACTTTTTACTCTGTAATTCTACTGAGCAAGCATGAAAGTGAAGGAAGTCTCAAGTGCTTTTCTTTTTCATTTTTAAATAAAAAAAATCCTCGTTTTCATTTACATGAATTTCACATCATAGTAGTAGCACTTAGCTTTGACTAATTTTATCCTCTTGGAAGGATTGATGATGTTAGTGAAAACAGCTTAATATCTTTTTTAATTTAAAAATCAAGTGACAGGAGGGTGGTCTTACTTGATCATAAAGATTATTGATGTGTTCAAACTCAGAACTGATTTGAATATGATATAAAAATTGGCATTTGCCTATCTCTAGAAGTGAGAATGCTGCTCTAGACCTTTGAAAAAGTTCTCTGATGTGCTGAAGTTGACAGCAAAGTATTTTTGTTGTTTTGATCTCTTGGGAATATCTTGTCAGCATTTCACCTGTGTGTCTAGCTCAGAGTACTTCAAAAATCCCGTGAGCCCTTTTAAGATGCTTGTGGAGCCAGTTTTTGGGGGCTGACAGTCTGAATACTTACTTCTTACTGGAACAGTAAGTGCAAACTCTGCCAAAGGTCTGAGAAAGGGGGAAGATGGTGACTCCAACTCCACATGAATTTCAGTCACTATGAGACAGGTTTACTGCCCTCAGAGCTGAGGAGGAGGAGCTGGGTGTGCTTTGTGTCTGGACCAGCTGACTCTGTGTGATGACTTAGAGAAGCACAATAAACTGTCTCAAACACTGACAAAGGAGGAAGTTCCCACAAGGTAAGCTACCACAACAGACACAGATGGCAAACAAGAAGGAATTAATTTTAGGCCCACACGAAGGTGAAAGGTTTGGAACTAGCGCACTGGACAAGGCTCCACCGTGCAGAGTGTGGGAAAAGCACAGACAGCAACACCAGGAAGATGCCAAGCCTGATGAGACAGACCTGGGTAACCTATACGGGCAAATATCCCACCATGGCAAACTGTGATAAAGGAAGCAGCTGCTTACACACAAGTTGTGGGAATGGCACATATGCCCCATGGGTATCAGGGAACCCCACCACCAAACAGACCAGGGGGAAGAAGTACCAGAGGGACGTTGCAGGATTCCACGTGGTGATATCTTTGCTTAATCTCTCACTCACTCTCTTTCTCTTCCCCTCTCCCTGCTCCAATTTCCATACTTAAATAAAATCCATGCTTTTGACTTTGGCATATGGCCTCATTTGCACCCAAATTCAGGCAGAGGCATCTCTGAATAATTGGTTCCTAACACTGAGAAACAATAGAAAAGGTGAAATGGAAGACTGCAGCTCTAAACCTCTTTTAAAAAGTGAAATAATGCTACAATTTTATTTTTCTCAAAAAGCAAAATCATGCAAAGAACTTAATATAGTCGAGTACAGCAGCGATCTGAAGTCATCAGAAATATGCCTATCTTGAACAAGGAAAGCATTAAAAACACTTTCTAAAGGTGAAATACATAAATAAATAAGAATCTAATCCAGCAAGTCAGCCCAAAGTCTTAAAAAGGTCCTGTGCCGAGATAACCCACCAACTAAATGTTCTCCACTAATTATCCATGAAATCATTGCTTGTTACCTGCAGAGATCTTGCACCCTCTTTTAATCAATTAACTCCTCCAAAAGCAGGGCAGATGTCCCAAAATGTGCCAGCTTTCTTGCAAGTGAGTAACAGCCCAGGACCTTCATTAGCCCCTGATCACACAAAGGGACCTCCTGGATATGAGCTGGCACTGTGACAGTGCCTCAGACACGCAGTGAAAACCCGACTCAAGTGCTCTGCCCTGGAGCCCCAGGGCCAGTGGCTCGTCACTCCTGATGGGACAACCAGCCTGGCCCCCAGTGGAGACACCGAGGTGCAACAGCCTGGCCAGGCAGTTTGGCTTCTGAGTGATCACTGACCACCTTTACTCACTGGCACTGAGACTACCTTGTGGTTAAACGGAGATTCCTCTCTCAGTTTAATCTTCTAGTTATTTATTAAGGTGGTGACTATTAATAACGATTTCATTAAACTGCTCTCTGCTGAAATTGCAGCAAAATGTTATTTTGTGGGATTTAAGTTTATTTAAACACCACATTCAAGTGTTCCAGCTGGCTGCTCATACTGAGCCATAACTAAGATTTGCACACTTTACAGCCTGTGGACTAAGGGACCAGGGTGTTTTGCTGATTTGCTGCACTTTTGAACATATTTGGTAACCCCACTGGCAAACTTGTTCAGGATTTTCTGATACTAGTCGTGCTGAGCTGATCTGGGCATGCCTTTACTGACAGCTTCATGTCATTTCTCTCTTTTTTCCTACTTTTCAGAAAGAGAGAAAATGTATCTAATACATCACCACTGCCCTGAGTAATAAAAGACTCTTCTGCTCCTCAGCCCAGATTCTAATCACCCAGTCTCCAAGGTTAATTTCAGTCTGGAGCTGTAAATACAGTAATACACTGTGTTCAAGTAAAGAAAACATTTACAGAAAAATCACCATATGGAGCCTATTTAGACAGATGATCTAATTATCATAATGCCCAACAAGCTGATGCAGGAAAGGTTTTAGAGCAGGATGCTTCTTTCTGGTGTTTGCCCTCCTGTCCACAGTAGAGGTGAAGTTGTTCTCTGAAACCTTGTGGGTGATATGTTCTCACTGTACACTACAAAGTTTGTCATTTGTAACATGTAAGAAGTGTCCCTTAATTATAAATGGACTTTTAGTCCCAACGAACGTTGGATTAAATAGCAAGAAATATAAGATTGGTATTGAAGACTGAAGAGGCAATTTTGTGAAAGAAGCTGTTTTAAGAAAGAAGGAAGTGGAACCATTCTAATAATACAAGTGACACCCAGATGTACATCAATATGCCTGGTTTCAACTAATCACTTCAAATCTGTACCTAAATTGTATTCACACTTCTTTTCAGGCATTCTCACCCCTCTTTGTATTCTTATGAAGTTTGCTTATGACTTAGCCTTCTTACATGGACAACACAAAATACATGACAAATACACAGTAATTTTTAGTGTGAGGCTAAATGAAACAGCTCTCTGGGAAATGCGATTTACAATATTTGCTACTCACAGAATCACAGAATTTCCTGAGTTGGAAGGGACTCACAAGGATCATCAAGTCCAACTCTTAAGTGAATGACATTTTTAGCAGCATTCTTTAATCAGTTCAAAAGGTTTTATCATCACAATGCACTAAATTATAAGAAACACTGCTAGTGCAGCCAATCACATAACTTTAATGTACAGAAAATTAATGTGAAAACATCCACAGTGCTCTTAGCCTTACAATACCCAGTTCATTACACCCCACAAACATTTGTGCACAAGCACCTTGACCATCATTAAAGTTTAGTGACTCTGAGAGATCCAAGATACAATGTGACTAATAATAAGCCGTTTACTCCTTGTTCTGAAGGAGACAGAGACCACTTACTCAACCATGTATGCATACAGCTCACCTGCATAGAACAGAGCCTGGAACCTTCTGGAGGGTTGTTCTCAACTGAAATTGAGGAGTTCCTTTAGAGATTCTACCAAACTTAGTGATTGCTAGACTACCAAAGCACTTCAGCTGGAACATGTCAACTGTGAATGCAATAACATTAGCTGAAGAGGAGAAATACCAGTTCAATTCCATAACTACCTTAAGTTAACTTCCATTTGCCAATGACCAAAGTCTGTGGTTGATTCTGAGTTCAAGTTCTCAGCTAAACTTTTTTTTTTTTTTTGTCTTTTGGCTCCAGATTTGCTTCTTTTATTGTTGATCACAGCCTTCACCTAATTACAGTCAAACACCCAAATATGCAGCTGTACAGAATCTATTGAGCTACAGAATGTGGAAGATCTAAAGAGCTATAAAATATCTTTCAATAGCAACCAACACAAATTCTATTGATCACTGCAAATTCTCATTTTTAGCATCCCATTTTACCCTAGGACTTATATAAGGTTATTTATTAATTATTAGCAATAACAAACTAAGTGGGTTTCAGTCCAAAGCATAACATCCTTGATTTCAGGAGTACTTCTGAGTATCAGTGATATGTGGGTGGAAAGATCTCTCCTCAGGAGAGGAAGCTTTCGAGTTAGATAAAGATGCTGCAGAGGTAATTAAATGAATCATCAAGAATGCTCTCACCTTTCACTTGGAATTGTCAAAATGAAGATGCAACAGGAATATCCATTTTTTTTAAATGGCAATTATTTTCAGGCTTATCAGCAATCTTGGAAAGCAACGTGGGTCAACATTTGATGAAAAGCATACATTTTAGTAGATGTGTCTACCAAAAGTGAATGAAAGAAAGGAAGGAAAATTAATGATGGGAAAGGCACAGCTGTCTCCTTTATACACAGAAACTATCTTAACAATATTAACACGTATGGCAACAAGCAGTCTAACTTCCAGCACAAAAAAGAGCAAAAGTAACAAACATAACACAGTAAAGCTTTTAGTACTGAAAAGGGGATTTTCCAGCACTGAGGAATTTTAGACTATACAACCTTTGCCCTGGGTGGCCTTATTTAGGTGTGACAAATCAAAAAAATCTGCTTTCTCTATGCTTAAAAATTCTTACAAGCTCTTTTCCTAAAAAATACAATAATGGAAAAAAAAAATAAAACGCATCTTCAATTTTGTAACAATCCTATTTCAAATCACTGCCTTTTTTCTTTTTTGAAACATGCAAATATTAATGTTTTGGTAAAAGCAGCTATTATTGATAGATGAAAATATTTAAAAGAAACATTCTTAAGCATGGTCAGTATATCACATGCTTTATCTCTAATTTACATTCATCACTACAGTTTTTGAAGGAAAACATTTAATTGACTGGGCAAGTAATTTGTTTTTATACCAACACAGAGAAGTGCTTTGAGCTATTTGGATTTTATATAATAACTAAAAAGGGAATAAAACATTGGCAAGAGATGCGCAAAATTGCTTTCATCTTTTATTTCCATATTTGCCAGCTTTCTGTGCCCTTTGCAGAGATCATAGTACCCAAATTCTATTTCTCATCTTAGGATGATTCACAGTAGGGAAGCACTTCCCTATATTATTTTCATCAAAAGGAGCTTACATTTGAATATTACCATTAGGCTGCTAATTTACACTTTGGTGAAAGGGTCAGGAGTATTCAGTTTTTTTGATAACTTGATATTAGCTTGAAAGAGAATTTTTCATAACTCTTGTAATTTGCCACTGTAGTTTTGCTGTCCAGTGCCACTGAATTATATATGTTTTATAAAACAAAACTCTGAAAGAATTAATTTTTCAAGGCATCCAGGCTTTTGGATTTCAGAATAGCCTTTGTTATTGTCATCAAAATGGAGGATCTCATATCTAATATTGCATATCAAGCAATAATACCTTGGTATACTTGGCATTCAATGTTTATTTCTAATAGAAATTAAAGTAATCATACTTTCTATATTAACATTCAAAAGCATACGGACTCTCCACACCATAAAGGTATGGTTCAGCCCTTTTCCTCCCTGCAGAATAAACTGAAATTCATAACAGGGTTCATATCAGCAGTGGTTCTCCAAAAGACTGTAAAATATTACTGCCGAGTGCTACAAGTGACATAAGAATCATCATTCTGTTGAATTTGGACACTCTCTCATGTCAGTCAGGGGCTCTTAGAAAGTAAGGGTCAAATCCTTTCACTGGATGAATTGATTGATGATGGCAGGTGGTCACCCATACTCCAGCTCAAGCAAAGAGAGGAGCTGAGTAAATATTTGCTGTGTGTTAAGGGAATTGTATCACATAGAAGTGCCTTATGTGCTGACACTGAGGATAATGACAATAAAGTGTCGTTTTATCTATCACATTGACATCAGGGCAGATCTTCCACACTTGTAAATTGTCCTATCTCCACTGGCCATCATGAAGGTATGGACAATGAGACTGCTTCAGATGATATGGCCCGCAAATTCTTTAACACTGGAGAATGTTCATAGTCCAAACGGGGGTAATATCCTAGTTGGGAATTGTCAGGTCTTTTGTTTTTTTCACTCAGGTAAGTATTATAGAAGAGAGGTAAGACAGCAGTCTTATCCTGTGCCCTTTGCAATGTAATTTCGCAGGTAAAGAGCTTAATGATACAGTTAAATATAACTTCTATTGTATCTAATACTCCTTTACATTGCTAAGTGACATGACAGATTGTCTGTTTAGAGTTCACTAAAGTTTGCGTGGGTTCTGCCGTGAGTTTTGTTTTTCCTCTTCTAAAACCTGGATAGAATAAGAATGAGGATGACAAAAAAAAAAAACCAGTGATGTTTAATCAAAAACACAGTATTAATTCCCAGACAGATGTCCTACTTGTTGAGATAGAGTTACAGGAAAACAAATCCAGTCAAACAAGTGAAAAGGCTCCTGAGGTACACAAAAGGTAGTTCTGTTACCAGAAACAAAGATGACCTGCTGCTTAAAGTGCAAGCAGCCAGAGCTTGGCCCATTTTGCAAAGATTGTTAGAGCTCATGTCTTGCTAGCTCCCTACCCACAGGGACTATATGTGGACTGAAGAGCCATGGGCCATTTCTCTTTTGGACCAGCATGTTTTCTTCTACAATATCTGGGTAATGCGAAGATGAACCCTGCACAGAGAACAGGAAGGAGAAGTGCCAAAGGATTTTTTTACTTCTTGTGAATGATTCAATATTAAAAAAAAAAGAGGCTGGCAAAGCCTTCAGGCTAAAATTCATGTTAGTTTTAAAACTGGTTTATCCTGTTTGGGGTTTTTTTTTTATGTGGGAGATATGGGGGGACACAGATAGGTTTCCCTATCTCTGCCTGCCTAGCGTGACCATCATTCTTATTTCTGGTGTCTCTTGGTCCCTTATCTCAATACCAGTGTGTCATTTATAACAACCTCTGATTTCCTTCCCTTCCTGCATTTGCCTTCAACTTCTTCACCTTTCTTTCTGTAGCCTTGACCAATTCCCTGTCTTATTCTTCTTCCCTCACCACACCCTCATCCAAATAAACAGATTAACCTTATGACCGTAATGCTAGTGTCTGGCCCATGGAGAAATGGTGGCACATACTGACTGCTGGATATGTGTAATTTCTTTAATCTTGCCTTCAGGTCTGTACTTCTCTTGTGCTGATGACTATGCAGTCCTCTGTTAAGCCATTAGATGTGATTAAAAAGCATATAATGCTGCGAGGGACAGCATTAGTTGGATTCTCTAGACAGTGGCTGCAGTGGTGCATTTTTCTTCTTTCATAACAAAAATTGTTCAGTGCTGAAGTGGGATAAATCAACCAATGAAAAGTATTCTTGTCTGTCTTACCACTGTCAGTAACATTGCAGCACAAAAGGAAATTGTACTAGTGAGAATGACAGTATTCAGAAAGATAAATAATTTTTGAAAGGAGTTCTAAGTGGTAGCTGGATCGCATATTTTGATATTAAGTGATATGCACAAGAAAATTAATCTTATTTCAACACTTTCAAAAAATACACTCCTTAGTTTTCACATATCAAACCTGTCCCTCTGTTCACATCCTGAGTGAGGCACGACATAAACAGGAATGCTTCTAAGTGTCAGAGACTGAAATGCTATGCGCTTAAAGGTTTAAACATTGTCATGAAGGACTTTGTGGCCATTATGGCACAACTATACAAAGAAGCTATGAACACCTCAGCACATCCATCCATCCCTGAGTAGAACTCTTGACTGAAACCTTGGACCATGACTTAAATCACCTAAGAGAACCTGAGATATCATAAAGGTGACAGTGTTCTTCAAGTATCTCAGGTCCAGGAAGAAGTAAACAAGGCTAAGGGAGGAGAACGTATCCACAAGAAAGCCAGACCCAGCAGCTGTCCCGAAAATCAGCTTGGGCCAGGCTCGGCCTGGGGGAGCCCACAGCCCACCGGCTCATCTGCTGAGGCCACGTGTGCACACACTCCCCCAAAAGCCAAGAAGGGACGAGGAGAGTTTTGGGGCTGTGGCTCTGGTCGCAGGCAGTGACCGCCCATCCTCCCTCACACAAACTGGCTCGGCTGGGAAGCCCCCAGCCCGGGAAGGGAAGGCCGCAGCCCCGGGACATGGCCGTGAGGGGCAGCTGAGCCGGGGCCATCGTCCCCAGAGAGCCCAAAGCGCCGCCCAGACTCAGCGCTGAGGCCTTGCAGCAGAGCTGCTCGTGGTGCCAAGGGATGGCACAGATCCACAGGCTGCTGCCAGAGACTGTGCCAAACCTGCCCCCGCCAGGGGAGGTACCTGGGCCTTCCCACCCGGCCCAAGTGAGTGCCAACCCACTGAACTCCATGTTTGTGGGGCACCCTCAGCACCA
>VZRO01006727.1:0-39486 GCA_013397915.1 Daphoenositta chrysoptera
GCAAAGGATGGGATAGTCAGGAACGGCAAGGAAATGCAAGATTGGGTAGGAATGGCAAGGAAATTCAAACAAGCAAACAAAAAAAACCCAAACAAAAAAACTATCACAAGCATGCTGATGTTAAGGGTGCTGGTCTTCTCTGTTTTGGGGGTTCTGAGGTTATTTTACACAGCTGTTATTCCACAGTATAATATTATGCTTACTCAAGGTCATTTTTCTTTACTCATGGCAATTGGCCGGAGTTTTCTGTATATGGGAAGGCCAAGTGTTACCATATATACCATGGCAAACCGTGATGATACAATTCAGTTAAACTAGATGGAAATAACTCCCCACTGAGACAGAGGGTTGAGGGTAGTGCATAAGGCATCTGGTCAAACTGTAGACACCTGGATTTTCCTAATGTTGGACTTTAAATGTACAACTGCTTACCAAAGCAACATTCAAAAGGGATTTATGCCAGGATAGATTCTTGCAGTGTGTGGCCTCTTACTAGCAATTACAAACCCATGTGTCCTGGGCCACCATGCCTTACTACAGTGTCAGTGTCTTCAATACATTGGGGTAGAAATCAAACTTTATATATGTCAGTCCAAACACTAAATACCCATTAGTAGTAGAACTTCCAGACTTGGAAGACCAACTGGAAGCTGTTTTATTTGTCTTGGACTTACAGCTTTCAGAGGGTTGATAATAGCTTTCCAATAACCCCTGGTGCTCTGCTTTAGCTTTCACATGCTCATATACACACAGAAACCTACCTCTGATGTCTGAGACTGCTGGGATTCATCAGCAGGAGTATTCATCTTGTTAAGCATGCATTAATAGCATCCACTGTAAGTATTAATCTGCTGTTGTCAAGTCATAATTGCAGAACATGGTGATTGCATCAACCTTCACCAAGTCCAGCAGATGGAAAAGTCCTGGTACCCTTGTTTTAGGCACTTGCAGCTGCAAAGATTATTTTTGTGTTTTCAGCCAGGTTAAAAACCTGTGACACATTTCTCATTACAAAGAACCGTAAAACTTCTCTTACTTCGTAACTTCTGATAAAAGTAATTATTTAGAAACTGATCCTATCCAACACAGGTCTGGTAGGCTAGAATATCCCTAAATCCAAAGTAACAGAGGAGAAAACTGGGGGGTGTCTGCATCCCAACTAACCTTCTACTTTGCAGTCCACAGTGAGAAAGGCACTCTCAGACCAAGGTCCATCTCATCCTGAAGAAAATAACACACCAATGCTTTGGCTACTGCTGAGCAGTATCCCACAGCATCGAGATGACAATCCGACCACCACTGACTGCCAAGCACAGTAACCTGGAGGTAGGCAAGAGGCTGGGAGGGAACAGAGTCAGGACAGCTGATCCAAACTGGCCAAAGGGATATTCCATGCCATATTTCTGTTCAGCAATAAAAGACAGGAAAAAAGAGGGAGGCAGTGGGGGGAGTCATATGTTATTAAGGCATTTGTCTTTCAAAGCAACCACTGCACATACCAAGACCATTCTTTCCAGGAGGTGGATGGAAATTACCCTCTGATGGGAAGTAGAGAAGAAATTGAATTTGTTTTTTTCTGCTTCCACATGTGGTCTTTGGTTTTATTTATTAAATGGCCTTTATCTTGACCTAGGAACTTTTCACCTCATTTTCTCTCCTGTCCTGCTGAGGAGAAGAAGTACAAGAGAGTGGCTTGGTGGGCATCTGGTGGCCAGCCAAGGTTGACCCACCATGAAAAATCAGATGAATTGTGCTCTGGAAGTGCCTATTTATTCTAGGAAAGGAGAAGCACAGGAGGAGCAGTTCAGATATGGGCATTCACAGTAAGGTAAGATGAACACCACCATCTACATCCATTCCAACTTCCTGACTGAGAACTGGGTCTCTTCATCTCTATTATCAGCTCCTGTTGAATCGTTATATGAACCACCCTTGTGCAGGCATGGTAGCAAACCCACTTAAGTCAGAAGGACTGTTCACTTGATCAAAACCACATGAGCGAAACAGTAATGTTGGATCCAGATAATGGATCCATTGTTGTGGATAATTAGCACTCTATGCCTTAGTTTCCCTATGTGGAACAAATGTTGATTCATACTTGCCAAACACAGAATAAAATGGATGAAAAATTACTCTTAAAAGTCACTCTAATTCTTACCAGAAAAAATTATCTATGTTTTCCAAGGCAGAGAATCTCATTTCCTCCAGATACGTTATGGTAAGTCTTTATCCTCACACATTTTTTGTTTTCTAAAAGCCAAGTTGCCTTTTCAGTTAAAGCTTAGGAGGGAGAATACTTCTTTCTTGATAATTCCAACCTGACTGTTATTCCAATTTCTACCTGACATTATTTCTCAACAGATGAAGCCAGTCTGTCACAATGATCTTACAAAGAAACAGGCAATTACTAATTTCTGGCACTCAAAGACAAGCTTTCTTCTAGCTAAACTCCAGGAAAAAAAATGAAATACGAAGTAGAGCCTTATATGTCATCAAACAGAAATCCTATTTATTGACAACGTCCAGGGGCTCTTTGAGCAGAAGATCAGTACAAGATCTGGTCTCTGGAGAATGTTTCTGGTGATGCCCAAGCCTGAGTAGTATTAAAGGATGGAATTTTGCAATTTCTCTTACGCTGCGAACTGTGAAGTTTTAATTTCTAGCTTAGTTTTTTCATTAATTCCTTAATTAAAAGTAATCAGCAGACTGCTAAATACTTTGTTCTCTCATATTAGAAACTCACATGCAAATTTAGCATAGTATAGCAATTTCCTTTTTTTCATTAGGCAATAGTTGTCTTGCAATTTTAGGCTGGGAAGCTCTGTCATTGTAGGATTTTACAGGGATACAAAGTAACCTCCTTGGAGGAGTTAAGTACCTTAGACACAAAAGTAAAAATACCAGTACAAACTTGTTTACATTGCTGAATTTTTATTACAATGAAAATTATCTGAAACTACACAAGTTGTCACCCTACAGAGTTAGCTAAGGCTAAAAGTTGGATCTAACTTCTGATCCGACTTTCACCCATAT
This sequence comes from Daphoenositta chrysoptera, assembly GCA_013397915.1. Taxonomy (NCBI): domain Eukaryota; kingdom Metazoa; phylum Chordata; class Aves; order Passeriformes; genus Daphoenositta; species Daphoenositta chrysoptera. Next base: position 3,034 of record VZRO01006727.1, read on the forward strand.
GCTAAGCCATCTGACTGGAGTCTGTTGAAGTTTTAAGTCAGGTTTAATACCAGAAACACTTAGAAAATATGTAGGATAAAGGTCTCACTGTTTATTTCGGCTGGCATATGCCTGTTTTGAAGTGTAGATAAAGTCCCCGGTGACATATGATACTCCTCCTTCCCAGAAGAACACACAAGAAAAAATTCATACACATGCCCAAGTTTCAGCACTCAAGAGATCCTTTGGGTGTGTCCTGAGAAGCTCTACCAACATGGGGGAGTGAAGCTAGCAAGATGAAGATTTGCAAAATCATGCAGAGATGGTGGCTGGGTTTAACACAGTGTTTCACTCTACTAACTCTGCTGCCAAGACATAGCTTATAAAAGCACCATATATGTATTCCCTAGGTTTGGGGATGTATAACTGGATTGTTCCCATATATAAACTCAGGAATTTGAAAAGTTGTTCATAGCAAAACCCTCTTACAGAAATGCAGGATGACTACCCACGTAAGTTTTGGAGCTGGAAAAACAGGGGTGTAGGGCTGCCTACTGTGTCTCAGGAAGCACCATGTCCTGATAACTAAAGGACAATTGTCTATTCATCCTTGCCCAGTGCCAAAGCCCATGAACCTATTTAACTGAGAACCTTCTGAAGCTGTAAGATATTTTTGTTTGCACATTCCAGCTTGTGCTGGACCTTGAACAGAGCACTTTTGGATGGAGTGGGTTTACAAGCAGCAGATCTGCTATCAAAGCTGGCACAGGTGGCCAGTGATATCCTGGTTAGCATTTTGAGACATACTTTGTGCTTAGATGTCTGGCTTCACGTCAGAGCAGAGATTCACCACAACAACAACAACAACAAAAATCTAAATTAAATAATTTAAAGATTTTATTTTTAATGGGGACATCGAGCCAATATAGGTTGAAAAAACTCTGTTTCAGGCTATGGAAAAGAATCATCTCTCTAGTGAAAAAGAAAAAGCTTTTAAAAGAAAATTTTTCCAAACTAACTTCCGCACCTCTGTCCCAAGCTATATCTCCTGCTGGCTCCACAGGGAATGAGAGGTTTTTGAATTTATCCTGGCTGAAAATCTCACATATTGTTGTGAGCAACTCTTGTGCAAATATCTCTCCTCTGACTGAAAGGCTCTCCTAGCACTTCCCAGCTCAGCTGGCTGGAGAATTCACTTCCATCCTAGACAACTCTTACATACGTGGTCTCCCACCCATCTGCCCTTTTACCTTATCAACCCTCCTCAAGCACTGATATTTCCAAAGTGAAGTATTTGGACTTCCAGACACCTGACTTGCCTCAAACTGTCCTCAAATTGCTAATGGTTGAAATATGACCAGCCTGGGTGAAAATATGTGTCTCTAGAATACCACCACTGAGGCCAAATGACAAAGGCGGTAGGGAGATGAATTTGTGCTTGGTCTGTCTGAAACTCCTGATATTCTGTCAGCCTCAATACTATCAAGATTATGCCTGTACCAGCTTGCAGGGGATAATCAGCATGATCTCATGCAAGCGTGCAGAATGTGTTTATCCACTTAAACAGCTTGCTTCCTTAAAAAATATTTAACCTATGGGAATTGCAGACATATTGAAGGATATTTCCAAAACCAGACTCTTCCTTGCATTCATGAATCATCAGTGGTCTATTTCTGGGATATTACTTATTCTATGCAAGAGCAACACATTATGTGAGTATATATCCCCTTTTTGTGCCATAATTGATATTCGAAATTAGGTGGGATACAAACTAAATAAGTTAGATCAAATTATGTTAATATTTGTGGTTCAGAAAAACATATGCTAATGTATTTATTAAATAAAGACAGAGGAATTTTTCTCCTCAAACATATACAAAATTCTTTTTTTATGTAAAATGATCTTTCAGAGGCTGTGATTGAAAAAGACATCTGTTACTCAGGCAAATGAGCACATATTTAAGTTAAGCCACCAGTATTGACTGAATTATGTGTCTCCACTAATAGGTATGGAATGTAAGAGAGTGCTTGTTTGCTCCATGAAGACTGTATTTCCATATAAGTATTTAAAAGGAGATTTGTTCAGAAAAAAAATTAGTGCCAGTCACAGATGCTACCAAGAATATTCACTCTGTGAGAAAAGCAGCCTGAACTGCCTACAGCTCTAAACCCAAAGTAGAAAAAAAGTCATTTTAAGTTGTCTAAATGATGACATTTTTATAATCCAAACTATAGAACTGAAATGTGTGGCCAAAAATCCAAATCTAAATGTATCGAGCTCTCTAGTACCTTCTGGCATGGAAATTACCTACCTCCTGTTTCTAGGACCATTTCTTAGAATAGAATGATGAATTTGACCACAGGAATACAATTTCCAGCTTTAAAATAATGCTGCACAAAAAATTTTGGCGACTTCTGAAAGGAGAAAGAGGCAAAGAAAATATTCTAAGAAATTCTAAACAATTGAGAAAGAGACAATAAAAGTTATTCAGAGAGGCTGTGGATTTTTCATACTTGGAATTAATCAAAATCTACATAGTCTGTGCCCTGAGCAGCCTGTTCTAGAAGACTCTTATTTAGGCAGAGTTGGTGAATGACGGTCTCCAGGTCTCTTTCAACTTCAGCTATTCTATGATAATATTCTCTTATTATATTCAAGCCTATTTTTTATCCTGATCTGTATTGATTTTCCAAATGGTGGAGCAAACAGATGAGAAACTGTTTCCTGAAACTCAGAACTGAGCACAGCTGAAGGAAACTCAGAACCTCGGTTATGAGTAATTATGAAGTGCCAGTTACAGATTATTTCAAAATCTACAGTATAGCTCATTTAAACCTTTCTAGCAGATTTTCAAGCCTGTGTGTCCCTTTTTTTTTTTTTTTTCTGTTGGAATTTCAAGAGGAGAAACTTTAATTGTTGATGTTTCCAAAACTTGTGAATGCTTTTCTTTGCCTCTGAATCTTGCCTACACTTGATTGTCCTTTGGTAGGATTTGTTTACAGCGAGGTTTTAGCTATTAAATCCAAAAAGATATCAAATTGCCTTAGGATGAAATCTTCATATGCATTTTTTTACATAACAAAGATTAGTAAGTGTAAAGGAAAAAACCCAATAACACAAGAAATTGTTTGTGCAGTTTGTTTTGAGATTTGCTACCATTTCAGATAAGTCTTTTTATAACCAACAGTTAGACAACCTGCTGTTATTGATTCCACAAACATCCTGTTTACTATTAGTGGATTGCATACAAACATAGCATAGCTGAAGGACTGTAGAAACAATGACTTGCAGTCTTACAAGGTTTATCATCAAAAAATGTGTCATATTGCTTCTCTTTCCTAGGAGCAATAGTTGAAAATTATCTGAGCAGGCTATGGGAAATTAAAATTCAAGATGGTTAGGGAGATACTTTCTCTCCAAACAGTCTTGTGAATATGTTAACTGAGCTTCTGGAAGATTTCCATGGCATTCCTTCAAGGAAATACAGTCACTGATACAGACAGTCGTCTATAAACAAAGGAACACAAATTCACTGATTCAAGATTGGAGATTTAATGTGGATTGCAGGTGGATATTGTCTACCTTGACTTCAGCAAGGTTTTCAACACTGTTTCTCACAACATCCTCATAGACAAACTCAGGAACTGTAGAGGAGTGGACAGTGAGGAGGATTGAGAACTGGCTGAACAGCAGACCCCAGAGGGTGGCACAGGGTCTGACTGGAGGCCTGGTTGGGTCACTAGTGAGTGGTGTGCCCCAAGTTCAGTATTGTTTAACTTACTCCTCAATGACATGGGTGAAGGGGTAGATGACTCCTCAGCAGTTCACTGGCAGGAGTGGCCGACACCTGGTGCAGACAAAGTTCCTCCTGAATATGAGGAAGAACTTAGTTACTGTGTGGGTGACCACACACTGGAGCAGATTGTCCAGAGAGGTTGTGGAGTCTCCCTCACTGGAAAGATTCAAGAACCATTTGGATACAGTTCTGTGCCATGTACTCTAGGAAGATGCTACTCAAGCAGGGAGGTTGGACCAGGCAACCCACTGTGGCCCCTCCCAACATTATTCATTCTGTGATTCTGTGATTTTGTGATTTGTCAAAGTCTACCTGTGCCTCAGTAGCAAGACATTGCAAGTGAAAATCCATCTTATGCTGTATGCTAATTTGTTCTGGCTATATGGACATTCAGCAGCATTTCTGTTGCTAACAGAGATCTCATACATTAAGTAAAGAACTAGATGAAGTCACCCCAAGACACATGGTAGAGCATAAAATCTCTAGGGAAAATGCTAACAGAACATGGTTTGATCACTTTATTTCCCCAAATGAAAGAATAAAATAAGTCACAGAATCATAGAATCTTCAAGGTTGAAAAGACCTCTAGGACCATCAAGTCCAACCACTAAACAAGCATTGCCGTGTCCACTACCAACTCATAACCCTAAGGGTCATATCAACGTGATTTTTTTAACACTTCAAGGGACAGTGATCCTTCCCTGGGAAGCCTGTTCTTGTACTTGACCACCCTTTTGGTGGAGAAATTTTTTCCTAACATCCAACTTGAACCTTCCCTGACACAACCTAAGGCCATCCCCTCATGTTCTGTCTCTGGTTACCTGGGAGGAGAGACTGACCCCCAGCTGGCTACAACCTCTTTTCATTGTAAACACCAATAAAGTTCCCCCTGAGCCTCCTTTTCTCCACAATAAAAAACCCCAGTACCTGTTCCTCATCAGACTTTTGATCCAGACCATTCCCCAGCTCCATTTCCCTTCTCTGGACATGCTCCAGCCCCTCAATGTCCTTCTTGTCATGAGGGGCCCAGAACTGACCCCAGGATTGGAGGTGTGGCCTCAGCAGGGCCGAGTACAGGGGGACGGTCACTGCCCTGCTCCTGCTGGCCACACCATTGCTGGTCCAGGCCAGGTGCCATTGGCCTTCTTGGCCACCTGGGCACACCTTGGCTCACGTTCAGCTGCTGTTGACCAACAACTCAGGTTCTTTTCCACCAGGCAGTTTTTCAGCTGCTTTGTCCCAAGCCAGCAGCACTGGATGGGGTTGTTGTGACCCAAGTGCAGGACCAGGTACTTGACCTTGTTGAACTTCATACAACTGGCCTCAGATCATCAGTCCAGCTTGTGCAGATCCCTCTGCAGAGCCTTCCTGTCCTCCAGCAGATTAACACTCCAGCCCCACTTAGTGTTGTCTGCAAACTGACTGAAGGTGCACTTGATCCCATCATCCAGAATCCAGAAAACTTTAGCTCAACACTATTTCCAGCTTCAGGAGGTCCAAAATAACTATTTTTCACTTACAGAATAGACTTTCTAAAATGTTTATTTTTCCCAGTTAAAATGACATGATCTACTGTTTTATTAAAAGCAGACATGGGGAAAATGTATTAATTTTTAAATGTATTGAAACCCACAGAATTTAAAACAGAGTTGAATTTGACTTACTGTTGTATCTTGTTTTGCACGGAAAATGAACAGCTGCCAAATGCATTCCACCCAGATATCTGTTTGTCTGTACCTCTTCAATACCAAGGTGAATTGTGGTTTTATTCAGAAAAGGCTAATACAATGAATACTGGCTATCATATAGCTATAAATACTATCATATAAGGTAGTATAGGAGGAAAATTAGTTCAGAGTATTCATAGGTATTAGAATATTGAAGGAATGTCCAGGCTATGCTCTGAGGAGATTTAGCACTAGAAAACATACTACAATAACAATAAAAATAGGCTTACAAATAAATTATCTTATGATGGAAGAATAAATGCCCTTTTTTGTCCTGGAGTGAGACAGTATCACCCCTTAAGTGTCAGGTAACAGACTTAAGTATGTGAAAAATACAAATGACTCATAAAGAAAAAGCAAATCAGGTGAATCTAGCCTGGAATACAGTACCTCGTAGACAGAGCAGTAGTGATAAGGTTTGCCATGCTATCTCCTTCATTCTCAAGGGTGAGCTAAGGCAAAATGACCTGGATGAAATTCTTGTCACACGGAAAACTCATTGCGAACCACAGTCAGAGTGTAATTACCAGGAATTTACACCAGTACTTACATTTGACAGATTTATTGAGTGCAGTTCCTTCAGGTGTCTGTCCATGACCCAGTACTAACTGTATTTTTGCCCTATCATCCTTGTCATTAATATGTATAGAGATTGAATTTTCAGCTGATAAAAATGGAAGGAACCAGGACTGAAATTCCATGTGACCCTGACAAAAAGTAGCCCAACAACATAGAACAAAATTCAGAAAAATATTTCACTCTTGTAGAAATTATTAACTTTACAAGTACCAACGAGGAAAAACTGCTTAGGAAACAGTTCTTCAGTGCTGCAGGAACCTGAAAGAACAACAAGTCACACAAAAGTCAACAATATAATCTGCAGGGCACATGAAGTAATCTTTCTGCTCTCTATAACTTATTAAAGTTCTCAACAGGAGTTGTATGTGCAATTTTAGGCAACGCAATGAAACACTCAAAGTCCATAAGAAAGCAACAGATGTAATAACCAGAGGATTGTAAAATGTGTCTCAAGAGGAAAGGGTGAAGAGACTGAGATTTTTGATGCAAAGAAGAAAAAGGAGATGAATCCCACTGGAGTAGTTTTAAAATATGTGAATAGTATTTTCAAAGAAAAAGAAAACAAATTTTTCAAATCCATTGAGACAGGGAAAATTGTCAAGATCTAAAACACACAAAAAGGAAAATTTTATTCTGACAATAAGAAAAGTTTGTTAATAGGTAAGACAGTAAAACATTAGAAAAAGATGGCCTAAGAAACCCGTGAAATTGAGGGTTTCTGCAAGACATGTTAGACAAACTTCAGTCAAATAATCCACATAATGATTATTTGGGCTGATGGCTAAATATAAGAAAGTTTTATGGTGCCTTCCTGCCATATTTTCTATGATTCTAGGAAACAAAACTCCTGTTCCTCTCATCTGTCACTTGCCTCCAAGGGTAAACACTTCACTCATCGAATACACTCAGTGCACTGCAGGTTCTACCACAGTACTCATGTTGTGGGCTACACCTGTGCTATAGCCTCAGAAAAGCAAAACAACAAGGTTGGTTATATTGCAGGTCCCTTAATTTGTACTTCATGGAGGCCTTGACAAGGGAAACATAGTTGTTTTCATAAGCAAGATATGAAAATGGTGAAAGTTGCCCAAAGTCAGTCACAGAGACTGTGACAGAAAGATGAAGGGACATTAAATCTCTCAAGTTCTTATCTTCTGGGTAGTGTAATATAAACTGGTTCATTAACTGACTCATCCATTTAATTCATGATGTATAGCTTTGACTTCTATAATTAGACATTTTTTAAACATAATCTCACCTTTACACCCTATCATAAGCATACAAAAAAGACCTTCAATCCCATAAGCATTCAAAGAAGACTAATGTTAAGTGAAATTTGGCCTTGCTTCTAGTGGGGGAAGGTGGACCAGAGCACCAAGAGTGCTCATCTGGCAAACTTAAAATATTCAGTATGTCTGTGGTTCTCTAATGGGACAAGAGAAGTCCTACATACAGACTCTTGAGTAATAGCATCTTGAATGTACCTCATGAATCTGTCTGAAGCTGGTTTAGAGTGAAGTAGAGGTACTGTGAGCCACAATAGCAGTCACATAAACATCACTGCAAGTAGAGCAGGAGAAGATATGTCAGAAAAAGAAGGATGAACTCCAGCACAAGCACACCCTCATCTTTCCTTCTGGAGCCAGGACTAGCTGGATCATCCTGCCTGCAGAGGGAAAAGACCACACCAGGCCTATCTGTAAAGAAAAACTATCCAGACCAAGCAGAGTTATTTATCTGTAGAATAAACCAGTCTTGATTATCAAACTCTCATTCTGTCTCACGTTCTCTCACCACTTGTTACTGTAATTCTACTCTTAACATCTTGTCATCACATCAAACACACAGTTCTGGCTGGGATCCAAGGAGTTGCTGGACCTGGCCAGATAAGATTTCATACAGACTCCTGTTGAGCCAGGACCTGAATCACAGTCTTAGTGACAAACTGGTAACACTGAGGGAAGTTCACCTAAATAGATTCTTTCTCCCTGAACCCTTCTTCTCTCTCTGCCTTCTTTCAATACTTTTTTTTATTCTGGATTTCAGCTGGGCTATGCACATACAAAAATTACTTATTGAAGTAAAAATAGGTGACTATCATGACACATTTTCTTGGCATAGAGAAAAATGAGCTAGAACAAAATAATAATAATAATAAAGATTGAAGTAAAAATAACAGCAACAAAAATTGCAAGACCATAATTGTAATTTTTCACTTCCCCTCAAAAAACTGTCCCTAGCTACTCTGTGTGTTTCTGAAGTATTCCTCTTATTCCATTTGCCTTGGAAATGCATTGTGCTGAAGGCCTGAATAATCTTATTACAAAGATGCTCACTTGGTGTTGGGTGTGTTTCACACAAGTAAAAATTCTACAGATTACAAAGGGGTAAAATAAAGATTGTTTAAAAATTTTCAGTATTGACAAAAAAGCATTATTTACAATAAGTAAAAGATATGTATTCCATCAACATGCATGTTCTATTGTCTAGACAATCATACAAAATCTCTTGCCTCAGACCATGCCTGCTTAAAATCCACCCTGCTAATTTTTTAGCTGTGGTCAATTAAACACTGCTCTGCCACGGGAGAGATACCATTTGTCACAGAGGCTCAGCCGACTGCAAAACAAAAGCAGACTGTCACAGACTTGTGGGTGTTTGACAACCTGCTCTGCACAGCTGCGCGCCAAGAATGCAGGACTGAGCACAGTTCAGTCCAGCTCCTGTGATGCATAATTACTTTTATTCTGTTATAATAAAGATGTCATCCTCTCTATAATTAAATCTGTGAATCATTAAATAGTCACTGCTTTACTATTTACAGAAGCAGTGAGTTTAATTTCTCATGGTACTGTTCTCTGGAAGTATTTTGATGATTTGATATGTCTTAATTGACTCCAAAATACTGTTTTTCTTTTATCAACCCTGACAGAGAGAAGTTCTTACATGTAGTAGAGTAGCAACTGCCTGGGACTGCAAGGGATCAGTGTTTATCTGTCTTGTGTAATCTCAGCATATCAAAGATATCCATTTTATTTTTTACAGGCTATCAAAAATGACCTATAGTCAGGAAAAGCATACTTAGTTTATCCTTCAGTTGCGGGTAGTTCTTCCCACCAGATCTCACCAAAGATTCAAAGCCCTGTTTCTTTCATTCTGAGAGACCTCTGGAAGGTAACTGAAGCCTTTAAACTAAGTCCATCCACCTATGGCAAAAGCAAGCCAAAGTTGCAGCTTCGAAACCATCTGATTGCAACGTCAACTCTCTATTGTCACTCCAAATCAATGCCTGAAAATGGCCAAGGATGGTCAGTCTTTCTGGGTATGACCTCAGCAATGGTACAGCTGATGGTACAAGCATGTACAGGGCACTTAGCTGGGCTTGCAAGCACAGATGAGTCCAGCACGCACATCTGAACACAGCTTCGGTAACATGTAAGTACAACAGAAACATAATGTTTAGGTCAGAGATACGGCAACCATCCTCTGTTGTCTCCATCTCTCCCTCTTAAGGTTTTGTGGTTAATCACTGCCTGTAGATTATCTTGGTCACAGAAACTGAGGTTGATTTGGAGTGACAGCAAATCCAAGGAGATGAAAGAAGTATCCCAGTCACATAACATCTCCATTTATCTCTCCATTTATCCATGCCCCTGTATGCAAATATTTTGCTCTCCCTGGCTTTACAGTCTATCAGCTTGTAGGAATGCTTTTAGGTTCCTTACAGTAGGGAACCACTGTGGGGTTCCCAGCCTGGGCACTGCTGCAGGCTATAGGAGATGCTCTGGAATTCTGTAGACACTGCTCTTGGGTGGCTGAATGCCCCCTCCTATGTGTGGGGGGGCAAACAGAACTGGGGCACTGCTTTAACTGGTGTCTTAGGTTTTAACTTTCATGTTTTTCAAATCCTGTATTGCCTAGTGTGTAGCTCTGAAGTTTCCTGTGGCCTGCTGGCTTCTGTTCTCTCATGCCATCTAGACATAACAAAGCCTCTCCGGGCCTGCTCTCCAAGGATACCCAGAACTGTTCCAGGCCCAAAATGTGTAAACCAACATCTTAGAAGGGGGGTGAGCTTGGTGAAATTACATCATTAACTGAAGCTATAATTGGAGAATTAACCCTGATATACAAATGAACCAAACTTATAAAAGTGTGAAGGACCCATGACTCGGGGTCCATCTTGGGTGTCGCCTTTGGCCTGCCCAGGGTGTACCTTTGAAGGCCCTTCAAATAAATACCTTCCTTTATTCCCTTATCCCTGTCTAGTCTCTGTTTTTTACGTGGCCTCTCAGGTATCATAACCACTGCCTCAAGGCATTGTGGTCACTCCAGTATTATATCAGGGTGCTTAAATGCAGGTTGCTGTAATCAGAGAAGAGTGGCTTTCATTCAAACATCAGGAACTTTCTTAAATACTAGGCCTCTGCTACTGGTAATTGTCCCCATTTCCGTTGCTAATAATAGAAAGAGATATTAAAACCATAGCCCTAAAATAAAACTCATAAGGCAGTAACTGCCCATCTGAGAATCGTTGTTTCTCTATCATGTAGCAGTATGCGAGGCGAAGGGAAGTCAGTGCTACCCAGGCTGATACAGCAGCACAGTTCAGGGTGCAATGAGCATCCAAAATGCCGATGTAGTGCTGCGTCCTACTGCCAAGAGATGCCCACAGCATCCGTTCCCAAGGGTTCCCTGCACTAAGGGCCACTGAGAAGATGCCTGCTACTGGCAGAGTAGCCCAGCACGTGGCCTTCTTGGACTGGTTGCTACCTCAAGATCTAAAGCCCTTTAACGGGAATGCCATGAAGACCACAAACACGACATTCCCAAGTAAATAGCACAGAAACAAAGGAACAGGAAGAAATTTCAAAAAGTGCCTTGACCTTCTCTCTGCCCCTGTCCTCACCAGTTAAGCAAACACCAAAAAAAATCCAAACAACTAAAATCTTTCCTTCTGCTGGCCCAGTTTGTGACGAAAAACTGTGACCATTGAGAACCAAATTCCAGAGCACTCAGACATGGAGTTTTTGCATTGTTTTCAATGCAAGGAGGAGCAGCAGCTGTGGTGCAGTCTAAACCACACATCAAGATATATTAGACTAGAGCATCCCTTCCTCCTGCCTCATCAACTGTTCTAAATATTTCTAAATAATACACATGGGCTGCTCTGTCTCTGACATCGACAGATAGAGCACAATTTGGCATGTGGCAAACTGGCTTGCTGATGTTGCAATGAGTTTCCCTGACTCTTGGGGCCTAGTTGCAAACAGTGAAAAACAGTAGTTTAATTAAGTGGAACATGTGTTTGCAGTTTCTATTTCTTTATCACCAAGGAATAACTCAATAAAATTAAACCAAGGTTTTTCACCCTTTTAGACCCTGGAAATTACATTTAGATGCTTATTTAAGTGCTTTGGTGTACCTTCAAATTTCACTCTAGTCAAGCTACAGATGCTCAAAAGGTAGGGACCCCTGGATACTTCCATTTGGATGTTTCCAACCTTGTCACTGCAGCTGTTTGTGTGCATGCCCAACAGGACCAAAGTCAGAAGAGCTGAATTAAGCATAGAAGTGCTTAAGCAAGACTGTGTTAGACTTAAGCACAAACCAGATTGTGTTAGACTTAGGAGATAAGGGGTTCTGACAAGAATAGAGGAATGTACCAATCTAATTTAAATTTATATTGCCCCTTCCCATTCTTCTTGCCATTGCAGAGTGATCCATCTCTCACCTACCTTCTCACACAAAAGGTTTGGAGTTTCTTTTTGCCCAAGATCCCTTCTACTGTTGTAGAAAATACTGTTCATTAATGTAAAAGGGTTTTGTAAATAAGGCCAGAAGGAAAAAAATCCTTTTCCTAAATATCAGTCATAGTGATCCAGATTACAGTTAGTGCAATTTGAACCTGTTCAACCCTATCAAACATGAATAAATGCTGGACAGCTTTGCTAGCTGCTCCTGCCAGCCACACAATGCCAGATCAAGGACATAAAAACTAACAGAAACAAAATGTACACCAGTGCATTTCACAGATCTAGAGAAGAAACCAAGTGCTGCTAGAAAATGGGATTATAATTAATGTTTCCAGCTTCTCAAAATTTCATTTCACATCTTGGGAATAATGTGGTTTACAAAATTTTCCAAATTCTTGATTTCCCTAGAATTATCTCCTAAAGCTTTTTTTTTTTTTTTTTTTTTNTTTTTTTTTTTTTTGGGCAAAAATATTGATATTTAGAATTAAAAATGGTACATCAATCTCTCAAACATTGTTAATGACTGCAATGAGGTATTTTGTTCAGTCATGTTAATGAAACTTGGGGCTCATTTCACCAGTTTCTGACAGAAATGGTATCTGGAATGTACACATTTTTTGAGACTACCATGAAGAAGAGATTGTCCAAAACCTGGAGTATTGCCCTGCATTTCAGATGACACAGATTCAGGTCCTCAAAGGACACAGGATTCAGACAGGTTGACACTAAGGTATTCCAAGATGTGACTTACTGTCAAAACTAAGAAAAAAAATTATTTAGACTTCAGCTGGCAACACTGGCCTTCCTAATTGACTCTTGACAGGCTATTCTGCAGTTTTTCAGACAGGTTTAAAAGAAGACTTCTTCAAATGAGCAATTGCACAGGTTACAATGTTCACCAATCTTCCAGGGAACACTTTTCCAGCAATTTTATGGGGTGAGATCTCATATAACTACCTCACATATTTGTTTAGCAAGCATATTGTCATATGCTGGTTTTAAGAAAAAAAGAAAAACAAGTATTTTTTGGACATGATTCACCTTCCCATTATTTAACAATTATATTGCATGAGATCAGGGGAGCACTTTCCTCTCAACTCGTGGAATCACAGAATCATAGAATGGTTTGGGTTGGAAGGGACCTTAAAAATCATCTAGTTCCAACCCCCCTGACACGAGCATTGGCAGCTTGCACTACAGCAGGTTGCTCAAAGCCCCATCCAACCTGGCCTTGAACACTTCCAGGGATTCTGCCCCTCTGCTCTGCTCTGGTGAGACCCCACATGCAGTGCTGCATCCAGCTCTGGGGGCCCCAATGCAAGAAGGACATGGACCTGTTGGAGCAAGTCCAGAGGAGACCAGGAAGATGCTCAGAGGGCTGGAGCATTTCTCCTGTTAAGACAGACTGAGACAGTTGGGTCTGTTCAGCCTGGAGAAGAGAACTTCTAGCATCTTCCAGTACCTAAAGGGAATACAAGAGAGCTGGAGGGACTTTTGTGTCGACTGCACCGCACAGCTTGGTGTTGTTGGCAAATTTGCTGAGGGTGCTCTCAACCCACTTTTCCAAAGATGTTAAAGAGCACCAGTCCCAATATTAATCCCCAAGGAACTCCAGTTGTCACTAGTGTCCACTTGGTCATCAAGACATTAAACATAAGTCTATGACTGCAGTTTCTCCTTGGAGAAAGTTGTGTGTTTCTTGCTGTTCCAGTTCAGGAAAGCATTCTTTAATTCAAAACAAAATGATTCATTGTGTCTGTCTTCCAGATCCAGACCCCCAACCATAATGGGCAAGTTACACTACCATCCATGCATCTGCACTCTTAAAAAGGCACCAAATAAGCCAACCCATACTGATTGAACAAGCACAAGGTAAACAGAGGGAGGTGTACTGATTGGTAAGAGAGTTAAGAGCAAAGGATGGGAAAAAACCCCTAAGATTACAACTTGTGGCAAAGGGAAATGGGATATATACTCTGTAAGAAAAACTGTATCAATATTGGTCTGTAAAAGACCCTCAAGTCAGTTTGAGAGTCATGTCTCTTTTATCCTTAAGGAAGAAATAATTCCTATAAGTGTCTCTTCTATTTTCAACGTGTTCAAGAGTTCTTTTGAAACCTCCCTTGGAAGGCAGCCAACAAGTCTCTGCCACTGTGCAGAGGATCTGCAGCTGAATACCAATTGATTTCACTGTGTACTACACTGAGGTTTGATCTATGCACCCAATGCAGAAGAGAAGAGAGACTGAACTCTGAGTAACTTGCTTTGATAAAGTGAATATCATGAAGTAGAAGACTGGGACTAGTTGAAGTGAATTATCTTTGCCATCCAAATGGCACAACACAGACATCCTGACAGAACTCTGGGAGACTGGGTTTCTGTTCTCCTGATAGCTATAGTGTAGCTCAAACCTGCAAAAAAATTTGTCTTCCACAATCAGAGGGCTGCAAGATATAGCAGACTGTAGAAAAGATCCTATAAAACATAGGAAACAGCAGACTGTAGATAAGGGATAGAGCAGAAAGTCCTTCAGCCACCTTTGCTTCTTCAGTTTATCGTGGAAATTTTCTTATATGAACAGCCAACTCACCTTCTAATGATACTAACTGTCATCTAAAATATAATTGTGCCATGCTGAGACCTCTGGGCATCTTCTCCTTTTGTAAGATCAAGACTTTCTGAAAGATGTCTGTCAATTCATACAGAGCCGGGTATCACTCAGCCATTTCCAACCAGAGAGCAAGAGGAAAGACAACTGAGCATTCTTTTTCCACTGTATGGCAATCTACATACGAGCTATATAATGTCTTGCAGCCAGGGGTTCTCTGTGAATAAAAATCCAAATTAAAAAGAACATAGGGAAGCAGAAGATCCCTCTCAGGTCAACAGGCCCAGTCAAAGCTCACAGACCTTTTTGCACCTCAGTTTGGATATCTAAGCATAATATTTCTCCAGCTCAGAAGGATACTGGAGTGAGGAGCACAGAGCAGGGTGCAGCTGGAACGAGGTTCACATAGACAAGTCCTGTTATTTTGAGGAAGTCTTAAACAGGAGATTGACCTGATTCATTTAGCATCTTTGCCAGGGACTTTATAGTCTCTCAGAATAAGTTTGTTGAATGCTCTTCTAGTATTGGCTCCAAAATCATTAACATAAAACTTTCAGTTATAACATTGGTTGAGCCACACTCTCTTATCTGCAATTATTTATGAGTCAAAAATATCTGTTCATCCTGAAATGTGCTCAGACAATAATTACCATTCTTGATTAGTTAAAAATCTGATATGTAACTGTCTAAATGCAAAACATCACCCATTTTGCCCATAATAAATGTACTAATGTAATAAAGATGTAATAAAGAAAATAAGTTTGCAGAAATGCACACAATTTCGAACTTCAACCCTAAATATTTTGCAAAAAAAAAAAAAAAAAGAAAGAAAAAAAGATAAGAAGCTTTACTAAATTGGAAGCCTTTAAAAACAAAATTGCAACTTCAGCAAGCAACTGACACAAGTTCCCAAGGAAAAGTAAAGAGCATTCTATCCTGTTCTAGATCACTTACAGAAATTCATAAAGTGAGTCTCATATTCACGCAACCCTAAGAGTTTCCCTGCTCTTCATCATTCCAGTATGTCAGAGCATTAGGACATTTTATGGAAAGTGACTGGCTTTCCTTTGGGTTTATCAGCCAATAGGACTTCTTCTTTTTGAGGTTGCCTGAGATACTTCCTAAGTCGTACAGGGATTTCCCAGTGGCTCATCTCAGTTTGCATGCTACAGATCTGCTTGGAACAATCCCAGGCAATACAGTCCTAGAGAAAAGAATGGTGGAGAGCAGGTTCATATTGAAGCCTTCTCCAAGCTCAAGAGTGGTCCAACCCAACAGGCAAAAACCTAGGCAAAAATGTAATAGGAGGCCTGCATACATGAACAAGGAGTTTCTGACTAAATTTAAACATAGAAAGGAAGCATATAAGCAGCATCAGATCAACCAGGAGGAACTGATACTGTCCAAACCCACAGGTAAGGATTGAGAAAAGGCAAAGCCTACCTGGAATTGAATCTGGCAAGGGACAAGAAGAACAATAAGTTTCTACATCTCTATCAACAGCAGAAGAAAGGGTGTGCCCAGAGCTGAATGTGCTGGGGAACTTGGTGAAAAAAGAAAAGTACTTCTGAATGCTTTGTTTCTGGTATTTAATGGTAAAAGAGGCCTTTGGGAATCTCAGACCCTGAGACCAGATAAAATGTCTAGATAAGGCAAGACCCTCAATGGAGGGGAAAAAGGTCAGGTAACATTTAAACTGGACATACGTAAGTCCATGGGAACTAATAATAGTTGAGAAGCTGTTTGATGACATTGTGAGGCTACTCTTGCCATGGTAGTCAGGGCAACTGGGGGAATCTCCTAAGGACTAACAGAAAGAAAATGTCACTCCTATCTTCAAGAATAGCAGGAAGGAGGATCCAGAGAAGTACAGTCAGCCTCAACTTCATCCTTGGGAAGGGTATGGAGTACTTCCAAATTTGTTAAGCACAAGTAGGTGACTGTGAGTTTTCAGCATGAACTTATGAAGGGAAAATCGTGCCTGACCAAAGACAGCCTTCCATAAGAAGATTAATATCTTAGTGGATAAGGGGAGAGCAGTGTATGTTCTTCATTTTTATTCTAACAAAGCAAAGTCTCCCATAACTTTGTCACAAACAGATGAAGAATAGCCTAGACAAACGGACAGCAAGGCAGGCAGAAAACTGTTATCAAGTGCCAGGCTGAAAAGATTATGGTCATCAGGACAATTTCCAGCTGGAGGTCGCACGTTGGTGCATGCCAAGGCTGGTGCTGGAGCCAAAACTGCTCACCATCTTCATGAAAGACCCAGAAAATGGGACAGACTGTCACAGCTGCCCAATTCTGGCTCATATTCAACGTCTTCCCTCTGCAAAGCTGCATTTCAACCTGTTACCTGTTGGCTCATTTCTCCAACTTGTTGAGGTCTCTCTGTACGGCACCACAACCCTCCAGTGCATCAAACACTCCTTCCATTTTTGAATCCCCTAGAAATCTGCTGAGGATGCAAAGAAGGTCAATAGCAAAATGTGATGCTTTAGGTAGAGCATTGCCAGAAGGTCAAGGGGGGTATCCTCCCCTGCTACTCAGCACTGGTGAGACGTCTGGAGTGCTGGATCCAATGCTGGGCTTCTCAACACAAGACAGACTTACTGGAGTGAGCCTAGTAAAAGTCTATGAAAATTGTTAGGGAATTGGAGCACCTGCCACACAAGGAGAGGTCAAGAGAGCTGGGACTGTTCAGCCTGTAAAAAAAAAGCTGTGGGGCATCTTTTCAGTGTCTATATATACCTGATGGAGTGGAATAATGAAGATGCAGTCAAACTCTTCTCAGTGTTGACCAGTTACAGAACAAGAGGCAATGGGTACAAATTACAGATAAGGAAAATTCAACCTAGGCATAAAAAAATCTTTTCTTTCACTTCGAGGAGAGTCAAACACTAGTGCATGTTTCCCAGACAGTGTCTGTTTGAATACTTTGGAGATACTCAGATTCTTACTGTACATGACTCTGGTCAACCTGCTCTGGTTGACCTTACTTTGAGCAGAGGGTAGGACTAGACTATGTGCAGAAGTCCCTTTCTACATCACCAATTTTGTAACTCTGTAATTCTGTATGAAGTCATATTCTCACCACCAGTTTTTCAAGGCATTACATGGCTGTCTCTAACAACTCAAGGACAGGCAGTTTTCACAAGTACCTGGACAACACAAAACCTGCCGTGCCCCTGGAAAGAAGCAGGCTCACATTTACCCAGAGAGAGAAGGGAACTGAACCCAGCTTTTCCACATCGTCTGTGGTTTCCTAACAGATGGGCCAGAAGGTTACTACCAATGCAGGAAATGGAAAATAACAGAGTTTATTCCCAAGCCTATTTCTGGGTGCTTGCATTAAGAGCTTATGTCCTTCTAAATGGAAAGAGCTAAGCTCCGGAGGGTGATGGAAAACAATGGGAAACAAGCTGCTGCTCTGCATCACCCTCTACAAAAGTGTATTTTTAAGAATAGTTCTGCTCTGGCCCCAGCAGTACATGAGGTACTCTAATGAGGTTTTCCAAGAGCTATTGTTTCTGCCAAGCTTCATGTCCTACATTTGCATATCCTGGCATTTACAATGCCTTGAAAATTAAGAAATAAAAGTACTGCCCTTTGCAAATCTTAAATCTAGCTATATGCAAACAGCTTTAAGCCTGCAGATTACAGCACCTTCATGGACAGGAATAGCCAAAGACAAGTAGGACCCTGATCATTTAGAGGCAAATCTTAGGGGCTGCAAGGAAGAATCAGCCTGATGGGCTTTTGGATGCTGTTGAGCTGATGGATGACAAACTGACTCTACAGCAGAGGCACTAAGGGAGGTGGATTACGGAAAAGAGGCAGAAAAGTCTGCAGCATAGATTGTAGCCGTATTGGTGACTATGCAAAAAATTGTTGGTAGAGATTTCTATAACCTTTTTCTCTTCTCTGACCATGGAAGGTAGAGGAAGGGCAAAAGGAAATGATTTCTCCAGTTAGAAATAAAAACAGAAAGGTAGCATGAAGATTACATTACTCCAATGTAAAATTAAATTATCTACCCTGCTCTTACTGAATAGGGTGTTCTAATACAGAACCCTGACTCAGATTTTAAAAGCAGCATGTATCAAAAAAAAAGAAAATAGCAGTCAATGATTTTACAAGGTCATTATAAAAAGACTTGGAAATACGATTAAGCTCCAAATGAAAACAAAGAAGTAATTTAGAAGATTGCTTTTGTTTCTTGTTATTCTTTTAAATGCGTGCCACTGAGAAACCTCATCATGCACTGGCAGTATTATAAAGGTGATAAGCAGGCCAGATGGATTCAGGTTACCCTGAGGTTTCTGCTGAATTTCACAGGTGCCTATGAATAATTCCTTCACTTTCCACAAACCTAGTAACACTTTACCTAAGCTTCATATGCACTCTTGAGCACTGCTTTTACAAAAGAATTTGGATGAGCTGAAGAAATTTTAAAAGAGCTCAGTGAGAATGATCAGTTGAATTGGTATTGTCCTCAAATATATGTAAATTCATCAGAGTAGATGAATTGCTGGATTATAGAATGAATCACAGAATGATTTGAGTCAGAAGGGACCCTAAAGATCACCTGGTTACAGCCCTCTATGGCATGGGCAGGGGCACCTTCCACTAGACCAGGCTGCTCAAAACCCCATCCAACTCAGCCTCAAACACTGCCAGGGATGGGGCAGACTCAATTTCTCTAAGCAACCTGTTACACTATTCTCATGGTAGAGAATTTTTTCCTAATATCTAATCTAAATCTACACTCTTTCAGTTTAAGCCTTTCTTAGATGATCTAAGTCTCTTTCACATCCCTATGGATATAACAAACCAATTCTTTTTTCCCCCTTCACCTGCAGACATTTTCACATGCTACAAAATTTAAAAGTAGCATTTAGTTCACAGTCCGGAGAGAAAGCTTCAAAATGCAATTCTGTAAACCAGACCTTAATTTCCTTGTGAGATCTTGTTCTAAGTGTTTTCTGTATATGAACCCTGAAAGTAGTCTGATGTTCATTGCTACTACACTAAGCAGCTGATACTAACCGAGTCAGCTCAATACCACCAAATCCAGTGAACTCAGATAATATACACAGGAAATATTTTCCTATTTTAAATTATGATACGAAAGTTATACATATTTTTTTATCCAGTTCTTCAGCAGCATATTTGGGTCTTTTCCACCTCATCTTAATACATCAAGATTTATATGACTACAAGGAGATTTAAGCTGTTACCAGACCCTCAAGACAAATGTTCATTAAGCTGTGGAAGCTTTAAGGCATGGCTATCTTCCATGGACAAAAATGGAAGGATCATGAATTATCCTGCTCAGGAGTTTGTGTTTGTTTTCGCAATGAATGCACTTTAAATTGCTGGTAGGAGAAGGTTTTGCTGAAACAGATGGGTGACATTAACACAACAGAGTACAACTATCACTGGTGGAAATTTTTGTCTTTAACTTTGTACTCTCTTCCTACATATAAATATAGGGGTTTTTTCCACTTTAAGTAGCTTGCAGTTTTAACTCAAATAAGTTTTGTATTAAATAAATATTTTGAAAAGTTGCAGAGAAGTAACCCTAAGAAACTGTTACAGTATCTTTGGTTTTACCTTCACTGCATTAAAAATTTGCCATGGCATCATTTTCCCTATGTAAGATTTAAATTAACTTTATACCACAAAGTGGAAATCCTCTTCATTTTCAGAAATAAAACATGGTTTTTTGTTCATTTTCTCTAACTAGATAATTAGATGGGGGTTTTTTTTATTATTAATTCCCCTTCACCTTCTTACAATCCCTTCATTGTCTATGTTGGGAGCAGTTCATTTCCAATTCTCAGCCAGACCCTGGCCTGATGCCTCAGGTACAGCCCCTCGGGCAGCCCACTGGCACCCTCAAAGTGCCTCCCAGTGCTCCACACAGGTCCTCACTAAGACAATGTGAAGGAAATTCTGTCTCATTAAAAAGGCTGCTGTGAATAATAATGATGCAATTATTGTAACACAAAATCCCATAATTATAAATTTGCATGGTGTGTCTGTTGAAGAATACCTGAAAGCTTGAAAAATTGTCTTCTCACCAGAAATGCTCTTTACGACCTGCCACCAGCTGAGTGCCTTTAGCAAACTGGTTTTATGTCCCGCTACATGTCTCTTTCTTGCTTGGGTTATTTGAACTATACTCTCCTGATAGGAAATGTTGCCTCCTACTGTGCTATTGTTCAGTGGCTAGTGAGACAGCCACCTCTGTGTGCCACTAGGCTGAACTCTGTATTCATCTGCTCCTTGTCAAGGCACAGCCTACATGTTGAACTGCTACAGCACTGAAACAGGCTCTTTGGTCACTGGACCACAGGCACTCATAAAAACAAAGAGAAGCTGAACTGTGTCCCACAGGGTTTTCCCTTTATGGCTCTGTGCATCATTTTGGCTAAACTGTTGACTGGAAAATATCTCTGAGCCTTCAAGATTTACTTGACAAGCTGTTTAAAAAATAAACTAACTAGGACTCATGATCTTTTCTCTCAGTGCAAAGCTTTTCACTTTCAAATACAGCCTACAAAACAATATTAGAGGCTACATTTTTAAGATGAGATGTGCAATCAGCTGGGAGATGTGAATTTATTTGATTGGAAGAGTTTGCATCCACCACGTACGACACTCAGGTGTAAGCCTGAGTGTAGGTCATCTTTAGGATCATATTGTAAAAGTGCTTGAATTTGACTCAGAATTTTGGACAGCTGTAGCTTTGATAGATTCCTTACCCAGGAAAACTTCCTGTATTTTACCTAGCAAGAGCTAAAGTCCGTACCAGGGCTTGTGCCTGTACTAACCCCTATTCTCCATCTCACCTTTTGTTATTCCTTAAAATTGATAAGGACAATCAGCTTCAATTGCCCAGTGGAGCAAGAGCTGACAAGGATATTGCTTCAAGAAGAAAGTTACCCCAAGAAGGACTCTCCATTCTTGAATGGGGAAGAAGGGGACCCCATAGCTCAAAGAATTTCCTTACAGAATTTTACTCCTGCAGTAGAGTAGGTGTGCTGATAAACAGTATTTCAAAAGGCAGTTGGACTAACAGCATTCAAAGGCTCCTTTCACTAAACTTAGTAGAATTCATCTCAAGATTTGGTTAGAAAGAAGGATAAATAGACCCTCTGCCCCTCATCATATCAATATGACAGTCACAACACTCTCCATTCCTGTTTGTGGGTAGAGTTTGCCGTTACACTTGGTCATAATTTTCACTATTTGTAGTTAATTCTTAAATGAGACAAAAAAGAAGACTAGTAGTTTTATGTATTCGGAAAGAAAGTGGATTTTTATAGTTCCCAAGTAGCTTGAGTCTTATCCAGAGCAGAAGGCAATTGCTTATGGTTTTATAGTCTGAACAGACCTTTAAATAAGACCAAAACAAGAAGACACTTCTATTTTACTTCCTCTGTTGTTTCCTAACAGTGGCATTTTCAAAAGGACCTATTTTTGGTCAGCAGCTCCAAGAACACTGGACACTCATTCACATTTCTTCTGATCTTCAGTCATAGTATAGCATCTCCAGTATTACAGAATGCCTTCTATTAAGGCCTTTCTTGCCTTTTAGATTGCTATTGCAAAGAAATAATGTCAGGGTGAATTTTTCCAAATCAAAAGCTGTTGCCATGTCCTTAGAGCCGCAAAAAGAAGGCCTGGATATCATATGCCATGATTGCAGTGTCAGCCCCCAAACTGCAAGGAGTTTTTAACAAAGAAAAAGGGATGCTCTTAACCCCTGAAATGTCATGCTGTGGGTGAGAAGCACTCTCCAAATGACCTGGAGGGCTCTCGGTTCCTCCCTGCTCCTGGGAGATAGAAAACATGGGCATTGCTTCATATACACGAAAGAAAAAGCTAGTCTATTCCAGCAAGGACAAGAGAAAATACAAAGCTGCAAAATACAGAGAGACAAGGAAACAAAGGTAAAATGAGAAACCTTGTGAGGTACCTGCCCATTGCTGAGGTGTTCCTCAGACAGCTGAATGGAGAAAGTTCTGCTCACCAACAATCCTTTGTATGTCGCTCCCTGGAAGAGGCCAGGGAAGGAGGCCAGTGACCACAGACATGATTACTCACCTGATTCACAGAGCGTTTCTCTGTCCTCTACGTACGTCTTTTTTAAGGTCCTACTCACTTTTAATCAGCTGTGTCCCTGGGATATTGGAAGCTATAGTAAGTACATTGATAAAACTTAATGGAGACTTGCCTTCCTTTCCCTTCCCAATTAAATCCAGTAATAAACATCTCCTGTATATCCAGGCTGCTAATCCAGTCCTTTGCCTGGACTGGACAGCTGTGTAACTGACCTGGGAAGACAAATGTCATAACTCTGAATGTCCCCCCCTTTCCTTAAATTCTTTCCCCAGCTCTGTATGCATGATGCCATATGGTGCGGAGTATCCCTGTGGTCAGCTGGGGTCAGCTGTCCCAGCTGTGTCCCCGCCCAACTCCTTGTGTACCCCCAGCCTCCTCACCAGTAGGATGGGGTGAGGAGCAGAAAAGGCTCTGTCTCCTTGTAAGAACTGCTCAGCAATAATGTAAACACCCCTGTGTTATTAACACTGTTTCCAACACAAATCCCAATCATAGCTGCATAGCAGTTACTGTGAAAAAAAAAGAAAAACAACATTATCCCAGCCAAACTATCACATGAAATAACACTTTTTCCTTAAGTTTGGCATAGATGTATCTTCTCTAGTGCTCAGATAGGCATAGGAACAGGGTGAAATGCACACATAGTTCCTAACAGCTAGGTAAACTTAGAGACAAGCCAGAAGAACATAAAACCTTAAGAACCGTAAGGCAGAAGCCAGACAATGTTTCTACATCTCTAAGACAAATAGAGTTTTGGAGATCATCTCCTGAAATCAACCTTATCCTTTAAATCTACTTAAAAAAGCAAAGAGAACAAGATTTCTCCTGCCAAGACACACTGAAATAACACTGTGCATGGCAACTTAAAAACAGTTGTGTCTGAATTCTAGTCTCTTTACAAGACTAAGCCCTGAAAATTCCGTGACAAAACGCTACCAAATATCTGTGGTGTTTTTAGCCTTACCCTGGTCACTGCAGGCTGTTTCAAAGTAGCACATGTAAAAAACTGTGAGTAGGGAACGGAGGATTAAATCTTCCCTCAGCTCATTCCCACTGAGATGTCCTAGACAGGCAAGTAAAAAGAAATGAGCAGTTTCAGACAGGTACAGCTTCAAATCCATTGAAGATGGTACACCAGTCATCAGTACATGGCACTGGTTTGGTCTTTCAAGTTTCTTCACTGTCTCCCTTCAAAATGAAAGAAAAAAACTCACTGGGCTACTACCTTGGGATGTGAGGGTTTCTTTGTATATGTCAAGCCTGACCTGAGGGGTAGTGCAAGTAGAAAAGTTACTTTGCTTTGTTTGGGATTTTGGGTTGTCTCTTGTAGCTCACTTTTTTCAGTCACAGAAGTCAGCCTCAGGCTGATGACAGAACAGGCTTGCTGGGCACCTTCTATATGTCTTGGATATATACATAAAATGTCATCTATTTCTCTTCCTTACAGAAGCATGAAGTGACTGTTTTCGTTACTAAAGGGTTCTGGTAGGCTTTAATCCATTAAAATAAACCTTGGATTTCACGCTAGGGCATTCAATCTGAGTCCCGCAGGTGATCCACGGTGCATTGCACCAATGTTACTGGCAGAGACATTGCATTGGCTATTGGAGTAGTCACATTTTGCCAGTTCATTTAGCTGGTCCTTCTGCCACTTGCTCTCACCCTTGCATCTTCCAGGCATAAATCATTAAGACAATCACTTTTTATCTCAGGTCAAAACTCATTCCCTGAAGTAGAAAATGCAAAGACTCTTTCCTAGACCAGGGGTCTGGAAAATTGTAGAATTTCAGTTTTTCACTGAGTATCTTTGTAGAAACTTTGATCAAGTGTTGCTATCAGTCACTTTCTAGAATCAGAGTCATAGAATGGTTTGGGTTGGAAGGACCTTAAAGATCATCTAATTCCAAACCTCCTGCCATGGGCAGGAAGGCCGTTCACTAGATCAGGTTGCCCAGGGCCCCATCCAACCTGGCCTTGAACACTTCCAAGAATGGGGCATCCAAAACCTTTTTTTAGACATGGACACAAATTTTTCTGCCCTAAAATCCCACCACATTTACATCAACAGCATTCAGATTTTTCCTCTGTACTTTAAAGGAAATGCTTACATGCAGTAACATAGGGTGCCTTGCAGCAAGACAGTGGCATCCATGGGATCAATTTTCCACGGCTCTAACCATGTGCTAAGAAAACTCATTCAGTTCACTGTAAAACCACCCTGTGAAACCAGGATTGAAAGCTCATGTCAAATGCCCTGCACATTCCCAGGCATCTGGGAAATCATAGGTGCTAACAACCTCTGGGTGGTTGGAGCGATTGCGTTCTTAACACACCGTTTGATAGGCTGCGTTTACTGAGCTACACGACAATTTCCAACACCACTGCACCAGCAAGGCTCCTGCTGTGTCTCTGCTGTGACTATCCACTCTCCTCAGCTGGTAGCCTTGACTTGCAGTTTGGACCCACGCCAGCCAACACTCTTCCAGAGATATGCAGGACATGATTTGTGGAATAGCACAGGACAGGGACTGTACCCAGTGGGGAGCAGAGTGGTTTTTATCCTGCTCTGGATAAAAGAGGAAAGAGGACTTAGACATGTCACACCTCTTGTTTTCAGGACCTGAGAGAGGATCCTGGTCCATTTTATTTTAAGAATGAGACCATGTGTACATGGACCAGTCTTAAAATTGGTACATACTGCACCAAGTTTACTCAGTAAGGAAACAGCTACACAGTCCAACCTCAGTACTTCTCCTGCAGCCAAAGGAGGCCATGTCATAAGGTACCTAGATAAGGAGATTATTTTTCTCAAGAGAAGAACATCAGGAAAAACACACCTGACAACCATTTCACCCAGTCACACATCTCTGTTCATATCAGCTGAGGCTCTGCCCCATTTTACAAATGACATTTAAAGAATGAGAACTTCAAGTACTTTGTCACTTGTGGCTGGTCATGTTTTATTGTCCCTTTATCTTCTTTGTTCCAGAAGAGGGATTTACAGTGTTTGGTATGCTCCACCTTCTCCTTCTCACTATGCAAAAATTATCCAAGACTGCACCTGCTCTGGCTATTGACACATCTACATGGACGAAGAGGCCTTTTTTCACAGACAGTCTCTTTTGGAACCAAAACTGAAGTTTTATCAGCCACAGTCCAGGCCCTTTTATTCCAAAATTTCATTAACAAAAGCTTTCTTGAAAGTGTCCTTTCATGTCCCTACATAGAATCATAAAATAAGCCAGACTGGAAGGGACTTTGAAAGATAATTTCATCCAATCCTTTGAGGGAAAGGGACCCTAGTTGAGATTATCTATTACCTTGTCCAATCATGTCTTGAAGACCTCCAGTGAGATACATGAGATAAGCAGACCGTGCTAAATGATCAAAATATTTCCCCCATCCTTAAAAATAATCTAAATCCCATAAAGCAGCCTAGGGGAGGTTTTCCCACAGAAAAGCCCTAGAAATCTTTTGTGATACACTGCAGATCTCCCAAAGAACTGCAATTCAAGGCTGTAGCAAGCCAGGCCCTTGTAGCCTGTCTCTGGAACCCTTTTTTTCCACCACAGCAGCCCAGAACCATGGAAACACAAAATTATCACCTTCCCTTTGTTGTCTTTTTGCAGCAGCATAGATTCTGCCTAAATGTCTGCTTATACACAAATCTCCAAAAAAGAACAACAGCAAAATATTTATGACTCTCTGGTATAAAGTTAATTACCCATTTGTCTGCCAATCTATAACTCCCTGTTTTAACACAATTGAACACAATTTCTTTGAGTGATGATTTGGGATAATATTAGCTGGAGAGCCCATAAGCCTTTTGTGAATTATCTGGGCTGCAAGCACTTAGCTAATATGCTTTACCTCTAACTCAGTTATGTCTCCATAGTAATTGCTGTTTACACAGTATGTTTGCTAACCCAGGATAATATTCTTTTCATGTGATTCTTCAAAATTAAGCTAATATGACACCAAGATTATTAATTTTCATTGAAATGCTATGAAAAGGCTATTAAAGTGCTGGTCATCAGCCTAATAGGAATAATATATATTCCTTTGCTCTCTCAGGTCTGAAGTGGACAAAATGGCCATTGATAATTGTTGTTCTATTCAGATGAATAACTGAATGGAGCAGCCTTTTAAATACAAGAGAAATCTAAAGTGATACAAGTGTTTTATTCATTACCATAAGGGCTGGATTTCTATCCAAGTGGCACTACTGAAAGAAAGAGAAAAATCATGCTAGACTGCCTGAAGCAATGTGATATCCATCTGGATCTGACCTCTGTGGACAAGGAGCTGCACCACCTGACTGCTGCTGAGGTCTGAGTTTCTGAGCACGCATTTGAGATAAAATAATATCTACTACACAGAGGTTCAGCTGTGGCCTTACTCTACTGCTCAAGACCCTGTACCAGCACAGAGCTTGCCCAGAGGCAACATACTCTCTGCAAAGGTACACATAGCTTGGACCTCCATCTGTCATTAACTGATTCAAGTTCAACGAAGTTCATGGTAAGTGGCTAATGGTAAATGGATTTGTATCCAAGAATGACCTGGCCCTGAGCATCCTAAAAAGTCACTCACATTCTATCCAAACACAATGAATTGTCTGTTGTTCTCAGACATTTTGTTTGGTATGGACTGCCACTCTTGTGTTCACTCTGCCTTTAGATTAAAAGTTGTGGGGGCAAGGACCATCAGTCCAGGCCCATTGAGAGGAAATAAAACAGCTTATATTGTTAAAGAACAAAATTAAACTGCAAGGGACAAGGCCAAAGTGACTGTATTGTGAGTCTGGACAACACCTCAAGGGAAGAGTTCCAGGGGTGGGAAAAAGGAAGTTCCAGGGAGGGGACTGGTGTCACTTTCCTTAATTGTCTGGTGCCTCAATCACTCCTGAAACAGGAATGAGAGAAGTCTACAGAAGTTCTTGTTTTCAACAAGCCACATATTTGAATGGAACCTCTTGAAATAAATTTATAGTTCAAGAAGATTGCTTATTTTGATCTTTGAAACAAGAGATTAGTCAGAAGGATTTACTGTTGTCAAGTTAGCTTCATCAGACATTGCTACCTTTATTACCAGCCTTCACAAACAAGCAAACGGTAGTTTAATTCATGCACATTAATATATGGTTTTTATCCTTTAAATCATACCTAGAATTTCTGAAAGGATTGCCTACAGTCATTAAAGCTTGAAAAACAGCCCTTTTTGCATAGGATTGTAGTATAAGAATAAAAATGAAGTGCCTCAGTAAAAAAGGTGGATCATTTTTATAGATTTTCAAGATGCAAGAACCTCAAAATCTATCTGCATAGGTGTTGTTATATGTAAAGATATACAGTAAATGCATGTGATTCATTATTACTATTTATTATTACATACTTATTACTTATATTCATAGCAAATATTTTTCCTAGTCATACACTTCTTTTAATGTGCTTTTTCAAACAGTTCTGTTCTGTCCTACCTAGCAAACTATTCCTTTTTTTTTTTTTTTAATCATTTATTTTGAAATATTTTTATTTATTTTTCATTAAAGGATTAAGGTTTATAGTAGACTCTGAAAGATGTGGTTTCACTAGGGCTGCAGGACAACTGCAGCAACAGATTCAATAAGGGTAGAGTGATGAGATACCTACAAGAGTTCCCTCAGGGATCTCTAGATGCAGACCTGGTGCATGTTGAAGAAAAGGATCAGTTAATTTCATTTTATGATCTCTTTCCAGCTTCATTCTGTTTCTGTAGGCATGTAGTTAAATAGAAAAGGAATGTTGCGTGACTTAATTTAAGGAAGTTATCACGTACTTCTCTCTAATATCAGCAAGGATGGAATAAGTATGTACCTCCTGGGGTGCACCTTTCCTGCAAACACCCAAATTCTCTACAGATTTTCTTTCTCAAGGTTTTTTCACATAAGTAGATTTTCAGATTGTTTCTTTTCTCTTGTGACTTGCCGTAGGCAAAGAGCATTTTCTGGTACTCAGAGGCTTCAACAGCAGCACAGAGATTTCCTATTTATTTATTACCGTTATAAGCACAGATACATAACTCAACCCCCCTATCTTAAGACCTTGCTTAACCCCTTTTTCTTATTTTAGGGGCTTTAATCCACAGTCTGAGAAATAATTAGTCCATCCAGAAACCCCTTTCTAAGAAGCTGCATTTGGGAATTGTGTCTCACATTGCATTCTCCTTCCAGCTCTACCATGTAGAGTCCTGACACCAGCTCTGTGTGCTTTGGACGCACATACATTACTACACTATTGGATTTTCTTTCTCAAAAGAGTCACAACAAAAGAAAGCCTGTTTTCAGACAGGGATTTCTCAAAATTTAAGGAAAACTATAAAAATTGACTTCTTAATTTCTAAGAATCCAAAGCAGAGGTCAGAATAAAGCCTAGTTCTTCAAATTTACTTTTAAAAAAAGGAGAAAAAATTTCACAACAAATAATTCCCTTGTCACACTAGATGCTAGTTAAAATGCAGAGTGTGCAGTTCCAAAGTGCTGGCATTATTTGTATTTTTTTCCTGTATAAATTCCCTTTAGGCAATTCATTGCAAGGCTTGGTACTCACTTTTTAAAATGCTGTGCAGGTTCGTGTTGCCATTATACTACATGCTGCTATGCAGCTTAAAAAGCATACCTTGAAAGCATGAGAATTTCTGTCCTACCAGATGCAAGCTAGCAGAAAATGCTACATCACCTCCCTAAATATCAATTATGCACTAGGCTGCCCTTGGAGACTGTAGCTGAGATGGGCTATATGATCCCCAAGCCTTCCACCTCACAGGCAACTGTTCCAGCTAACAAGCCATTTGTGAAATGTTTGGGAAGAAGAGTCTGTCCTTTCCTCTTGTGGCAGCCGAATGTTTTTAATCTGATTTCAGTTCTGGAGGGTCTTGTGCTTGCTGGTAGGTGCCTGGCACTTGCTGAGGAAGATTACTTGATCCAGCTGCAAGGGAGTGACATGTCTCTCCAGTTTTCAAAGGTGCTTAGGTAAGTGTCTAACCACTCTGGAACAAGAAACTCTGCTTAAGCTTTGGGGAGGACACAAGCACACAGAATATTTTCAGCTCAGACTGGGACATGTGCAGTGATTTAGAGTACTCACAAAATTAAACAGTAGTTGCAAAGTCTTTCTGTTTCTTTGTCATCAGTCTGGTCACAGGCACGTACCTTGTCTTCAGAAACTAGTCCAGCTCTCTGCAGTGCAGTCTCAAAGTATCGCTTTGCTTTGAAGTCAAACCCTGAGGGGAAGGGGGGGTAAAAAAACCTGCAGAAAGAGGAGGTCATCTCTCTCCTTCTTTAGTAGCTCAGCATTAGGGGAACTTGCCTAGATAAGGATTTTGATTATTATCCCAGCCTGTCTTCAGGGATTTGAAATTTTCACCTTCTGGGCAACTGTTCTTATCACTGGGATAAACCTTACCTGCAGGATTTGCCAAAACCCTCTAGCAGATCGTTTCACTTTTATGCTACCATAAATGCACATTAAAAAGAGAAACTGTGTGATACAAATTTCACATTTGCTACATCAGTAAATAAAGCGTCTCTTTTTCCTTTCTCCCCCGACAGGTGACACCCCTCCACAAGGCCTCGTTCGTGCTTCTCTAGCTCGTTAAATATCAAACTACTCTAATAAAGTGAAAGAGTTTTTATAGACAGGATAGAAAAATTCCCCCTTTGGTGCACAACGCCGTGGTTCAGGTTGCTGAAGATACTGCTTCCTATCCTCTGAGGCAAGAAAATCTCAAAATCACATATTCTCATTATTAATCACTGGGAGGAAATGCCACAACCACCTCCTCTTGCAGCTGCAAGCCTGATCCAGTCTCCCAGTATGCATCCAAATCCTTATGAGAGAAATGGATTTCATAGGTACATTGCTCCAGCATTTGATAGGCTCAGACATCTTCTCGTTATGGGGCTGACTCTGGTGAGGTGCCATATCCTCTCATACAGCTTCCACTAGATTAAAAGGCTGACAAAAGCAGCGGTGTAGTGCTTAGCAAGTTGCAGCCTAATTCACCTTGCAGATGTAAGTTCTGTCAGTCCCGTCTCCATTTTGGTCTGACCAATGAAATCTGCAATCTGTTCTAAAAACACCCCAGGTTTTATCAGACCTGTTGTCAGTTGTCTGTTTCTGGTATCTAATTCACCTGGTTCATTCCCTTTCCTATTATCAGAATGCTGCCCTGAATGCTTTCAAATCCATAAACTTCTTGGAGGATACAGATGATTACATAAAACCATCTGGACTTGCCAGGTGGCATAACACACATTAATCAGCTATAGAGAGTAGTTTCTTTATGACCACTGCCACTTATCAGCAAACTTTATATTTGTCATATTTTATCAACTAAAATTTCTGTAATTCTGTTCCTTAATTCTAGTGCTTAGTCTGAAAGGTGTACAGGCATATTCACAAAAACAACATGAAACACCAGGATTAAAACTGACTGTGAAATTGAAATTCATCTCTTTACGGCTTTGTTGAGTCTCTAACACAAAATTTACACTAATTTTTTCACCTACATCTTATTTGCTGTCTGTTATGTACAGCACTTCTTGAACAGGTATTTAATGGTTAATTTTTTCTTCCTTCTGAAAGGCAAGCAGTCCCATGAATGCTTTGCTTTCAGATCACAGAGTACTTCAAACTAAAAAAACCTGAACTTCTTAGCTGAGTTTGAGCAGCTGGCAGATAGAAGAGATGGAGACAGTAGCAGCTTTCCCAGAGGGCAGTGTCAATAAAAAACAGAAAGCAACCACAGCAGGATATTGCACCCCAATAAACATGCCCACAAAGAAAGATGAGGTAGGTTCCCACTTCAGCCTCCCTCATATCTTCTGCTTCAACCACTGCTTTGACCAAAGAAAGTCAAGAGCGTGGGCACTACTGGTAGACAAATCTGCTGGGAATGATGCAAATCCAAAACGGGATGTTTATTATGGAAATCATGGAGCTAACCAGCTACTTGTACACAGGAGTGCTGCTACCACTCAGGCAAAAAGGTAGAACCTCTTGATTAGGTAGATCTCTTGATTGCTGGTCTTGATTAGATACCTGAGGGGAGAGCGGGGAGGAAACAGCAAACTTTTTTGCTAAACTGAGGACTATCTGAGCTCTCCTTATACTAGTGTTTATGAATAGTCTGTTACCTAGCTATATCCCAGCTATCCACAATACCTTGCCTAATGCAAGGCAGTAATTTCTTATTATGGTCTGTAGGAAATCTTTCTACCCAATTTTACTCAAGATTCCCCAATCTTTCTACCATTTCTCTAAAAGAGCAAAGTCTCAGAAGCAAAAAGGCAAGATGCCACCTTCTCAGCTCCCAGTACAGTTTGATCAAGGATTGCACACAAACAGCTTCTGCCTGTTTTGTTTCTGTCAGTATTCTGGGATACATGCACCAAAAACAGACACACACACCTGCAGAAAAAGTTGTTTATGCCACTATAGTATGGCCAGGAGCATGTAAGCTGATATTCCTTGGTGGCCAGCTTCACACAGGCTTCAATTACTACTGGTGATCTGCATGCTCCATTTGCTCCAGTAGGGATCTCCTTATAAATTAATGGTGTTCAGGTTGCCGTGGGAGGCAACCTAGAGTAAGGATATGGCATATTGAGTACCCAGACCCCAGTGTCCTCTCTACAAGATCATTCTTGAAGGTATGTGCTATCCCTTATAACTCCATTAGAAACTTCCCTATTTCATTTACCAGAATATGTGTTTTCTCCCAGAAAGGAATATGGAAGAATTATTCCTTTGAGAACTGGTTCTGTTTGAAGAAATCTACAATTTCTGGTAATTTGAGCTGTATGTAACAGGCTGGAAATGTGAGAAAATGGAGCTTAAGATGACTTTGGCCATTAGAACCCATTGTTGTCTGAGGCAACATGCTACTGAGAATAAAATTTCTGCTTTGGGTGTTGTGTGTACCTATTCTCTTGTGTGTGTGGTGAGTTTATGGTATGCTCCCACAGCCTTAAAGAAGACTGAACCCTTTTCATCTAATTTCAGATCTTACTGAAACACCATCAGTCCAGAGGCACAGTGAGAACTGGAATGTTTCTGAACTCTCCTGCTGAGAACAGCAAAAGGCTCAATGAAGGTCTTCTGAAATTCCAAAAGGCAAGACAGTCTGCTCGAAAAGCAGCATTTGCTTGAGATATTGGTTTTGTTTTGAGTTTGTTGGTTTTTTGGGTTTTCTTTTTGCTGCAGCAGACTAGAAAGAGACAAACTTTTCCAGAAGGGAAGTTTTGTCAACAGAAACAATATATTTTATTAAATCAAATGCTACAGCTGGAAAAAAACAAGCACATTTCAGGAGTGCAAAGAACTGAAGAAAGTTTATGTACCTTAAAGCTTGCCATCTGCTCTAATACAAGGTATTTCATCTCCCTATAATCCTTCTCTTGTTTATAACCTTGAAGCATCATAAGTATGCAGAAATTTATATTTATTTGATATGACAAATCTCTGTGTAACAGAATAGTCAGTATGCCTCTGGGAAATAAGCTGATTTGATTTATAGAGAAAAAGTTAATACTCTTTTTTTTATTTACAGTACTAATTTGGGCTCAAGTTCTAGCTATTTGCTTGGCTGGTTGATATTTTGCAGTGGAGTGATTGCTTCTTCTATGGTATGAGATTCAAATCTGCTCAAGGTTGGCGTGATCTCTCACTAAAAGCTTTGCCACAAAAGTTGCTTTCTCACAAATAGCCAATTTTATGAAATCAACATTTTTCTGACCAAAAGGAATCTCTCAAAAAAAATTTCATATCTTTATCTGTCTGTGAAGGCAGACAAAAAATAATTAATAATATAAAAATAACAGAAAGCTGGAGAAAAATAATGCTAGAAACAAAACATTATGATGTACATAATAGTTTCTGTCAGCCTGGACTTGGGAGTAGGAAGACAGATTTAATAAAAAGTAGAAAAACAGTTCTCATTAGTGAGTAGCCAATTTCCAGAATGAAGGGCTCTTGAAAATAGCTGTGAAGGGTTGACCCTGGCTGGACACCATGTGCCCACCAACATTGCTCTATCCCTCCTCAGCTCAGCAGGGAAAAAATAATATAACAAAATTCTCATGGAATGAGATAGGGACAGGCAGAGGTCACTCACCAATTACCATCATGGGCAAAACATACTCGACTTTAACTCAATTTGTCACCAACAAAATCAGAGTAAGGTAATGAGAAATAAGAACTAAATCTTAAAAACATCTTCCTTAAAAACTCCTCCCCTCCAGCAGCTCAGAGCAGGGGGAGTGGGGGCTGTGGTCAGTTCATCACACATTGTCTCTGCTGCTCCTTCCTCCTCAGGGGAAAGATTCTTCACACTCTTCCCCTCCTCCAGCCTCAGCTCCCTCCCACAGGAGACAGTCCTCCACCAGCTGCTCCAGCCTGAGTCCCAGGAGCTTCCCATAGAGTCACAGCCTCCTTTAAGTTTCCACTTGCTCCAGTATGGGATCCTCACAGGCTGCAGGTGGATCTCTGCTCTAGCATGGACCTCCATGGGCTGCAGGTGGATCTCTGCTCTAGCATGGACCTCCATGGGCTGCAGGGGCACGGCTGCCTCACCATGGGCTGCACCAGGGGCTGCAGGGGAATCTCAGCTCCTGTGCCTGGAGCAGCTCCTCCCCTCCTTCTGCACTGACCTCGGGGTCTGTTCTTGTCACATATTCTTGCTCCTCTCTCTTGCTGCTGTTGCCCAGAAGTTTGTCTCCCTTCTTACATCTTTTATTCCAGAGGTGCTTCCAGCATTGCTGCTGGGCTCAGCCTTGGCCAGTGGTGGGTGGGTCCTGGATCTGGCTAGCCTCAGACATGAGGGGAGCTTCCAGCAGCTCCTCACAGAAGACACTACTGCAGTCCCACACTGCAGACTACCTGGTTTGAATTAAAAAGGGGGAAAGGGGGATTTAAATCAGACCATGTCTATAGCGTACTCTCATAAAGGATATAATTGCATGAGGCTGTTGTAAGGTGATGAGAAGTGTAAGAGAGTATTGGTGTTATTTTAGAAATAGAGAAAAAAACCCACCAAACAGAAAAAGTGGGGCTTAGCCCACTTCAACAGACATCTTAATGAGACTCTGAGATAACTCTAAGAATTTCCTTTTCCCTGTGGCTCTGAAGTACAATTACACTTTCTTTTAAAGAATCGAGAATATAAAAACTGCAGTGTCACACATTGTTCAGATACCTGTAAGGACTCTTTCCATCTGCTGCCAAGTTTTCCCTGATGAGTCGCCTTCATAAATCAGCCTCATTTTTCATTTAACTTTTCACCTGTCTGATCGTGACAATAAGCTGCATCTCTTTTTATAGCTGCTGCCAGGTGCCACAGAGGTAGAACTTTACCTCTGGCTGGGTGGGTAGTAGTTTAGGGGTCAGTTGATGTGACTAAACCTTCAAGTCCAGGCAATTTATTTCAAATATCCTGTCATTAAAATGAGAATAAAGAATGAAAAAATAAACATAGGTCAACCAGTGTAGGAAATGCTGAAGAGTAAATTATTTCCTTGCAGACTGCAATATTTTAAATAAGTCTATACAAAACAGACCTCAGTCTGCAAATAACATCTTAGCAATGATATTTCAGAAGAAATGGAGAAGGGGATGTGCAAACCTGGCCTGCTAGTATCAAACCAGAGCACAGCAGCCTCCTTTTTCAGCACTGCAGGAAAATACCACCCATACCAATAACATTAAAAAGAGCAGATGGTAATAATGTGGTCAAGCTTTCTATACCTTCTGTTGGCAGCAGGGATGAATTCTTTCTCCCATCCCATCTCCTCTCCATCCCAATCAGGCCATAAAGCAATCCCACCTTTACCACCAGCTTCCAGATGAAGCAATGCACTTCATTAACTGGCACGACCAACACAATGCAGCAGACAAGCACCAAAACCACAGCTGGAAATGAGATCTCAGTGCCAGATCCATACACTGTCTACCAGGTCCAAGGATAACTGGATGAACTGCTCAGCTTTCACACAGATCTGCAGAACTGAGCATTCACTCAGTGGTTAAAACTCAGACAGAGGGAAATCTAAGATACTTGTCTACTCCACTGCTGAAGCAAGAGGTACTGTTATCGAATTCTAACTAATCAAGCTCAGAAACCTAATTAAAAAGACTATAACCTGGTC
The DNA here is from genome assembly GCA_013397915.1 of Daphoenositta chrysoptera. Taxonomy (NCBI): domain Eukaryota; kingdom Metazoa; phylum Chordata; class Aves; order Passeriformes; genus Daphoenositta; species Daphoenositta chrysoptera. The sequence goes on from VZRO01006727.1 coordinate 38,792, forward strand.
TCATGCCTGCAGAAAGTGCTGTGAAATTAATATGGACTGATTCTGTCAAGAAGAGCCATGCTGGCAGTAACCACTCAGCTCAGCTGCACAGGCAGCGCTGTGGTTTCCCAGCAGGATCGGGTCAGTAGTGGGGAGTTTGGAATGTCAGCAGGAGCTCTAGGGAATACTGCACGTTTTGATACATCCATACAGTGCACAGAGCCTCCTCCCTTCTGAGGTCAGGCTGATTCCCTGACACATTTCACAAGAAGTGCTCCAAATTTCTGAAACTATTTTGATCTGGCTTTTTTTTTTTTTTCAAGTCAGACGTCTGTATTTTGGCTATTGATTGGAAAATGTTCCAGGAGTTTTTTGAGTGGGCACATTTGTCCCCCCCGCTCCCTTTTACTGCTGCCTGAAGTATAAATGCAATGAAACCCCAGCCTGACATATGGAGCTCTCTGAGGAACAAGACATCCCAGCTTATCTCTGTTCTCGACTCCTTATCACCTGGCATCCCACAGGCTGGAAGCCTTTTCTGTTATTCTAGTCTATTGTAGAGGATGCATCTTCATTATTATTTTATCTGCATTAGCCCCCTAAAAATTCAAACTGCCAAGTTCTTTCTGAGTATAAAAATATGGTATATGCATATGCTTATTTTAACACACAGATTTCTGTAAATATTGTGGGTTTTTTTCTCTTTCTCTTTTTTT
>VZRO01006727.1:47492-90915 GCA_013397915.1 Daphoenositta chrysoptera
TCCACAGTATCCAAAGGAATTTTACAGACAAACAATTGACCTGTTATTAGTGAGGATGGCATGGAGCTTCATGTCCCACCAGACACGGGGTTGTCAGTAGGTTGAGCAAGAGGGCAGCTGCAATCTCTTTCTTTGGAGCTTGCACACCATGTCCCCTCTGGGAGCCCTGAGCACTCCTTCACCCCTGGAAGAAATCATTTCACTTCTGTCAGATAGTTCTGATGAGAAAATCATTAGGAATATTGTGGGTGTTTCACCACATATTTGGTTTTTGTGAGATACTTCCGGATAGAGGGAAAAATATGGCTTAACATAGAATTTATAAAGGAAGGTTATATAACCTTCCCACGTATATAACAGTTCATTTTATCTATTTTCAGGCTTAAGAGAAATACTTTTGTTCCTTATCATTCATGTCTCTGTACAAATTTGTCAGTGGGAATGTGACAGTGTCACTCACTCAAAGGCAGCACTATCTCAAGGAATATTTTGCAAATGTTACATCGTGAATAAATAAGAACCTGACAACCCCCCACCCTTAGAGAGGTCCTTCACTGTGTAGAAGCAGAGACAGCTTCCAATGCAATCAGTTGTCTAAGGACTTTTCCAGAAATAAGTCTCACAGAGCCCTGACAATGCTTGGAGCTGAGGCCTAAGATGTGGTCTCTGTCTAAAAACGTTAAGGAACTTTGACATAAATGTTGTGTTCAACGCTTAATGGTTCATAGTTAAAGGCAATCTTGGGCTCTGTGGTATATTTTCCTATTTTATTTTGAATGTACTTTATTTATTTTATGGCTGCTGTTTGGTATATATGTGTATGCACATATAAATATATATATGAGTATATATATAGTGTGTGTGTTGGTACTGACTACTTACTTGCTGAGAATCCTTCCTGAGCATGTTATGGTTTTAGCAAAGCCTGTGAAAGAAAGACCAAAAGATGGAGTCACAAAATCTCAGGTCAAAGAATTTGCTTTTGTAGAATTAAAGGACAGGGAGTAGATTATTATGAAGACTGGAAACAGAATTAAAAATAAAATAGAAAGAAAAGGATGGAAAATTAGATTTTTGGGCTAAATATGTAGTCTCCTTTTCTTTAAAGGCTACCAGAGAAGTTCACAAGATGACATATTTCAGACAGTAATTCTTTTTACAGTCTCCCCAAAACATACCTCTATTCCCAAAGAGTACCTATTCTCCTTCTATTATCCTAATATGAAACAAAATTAATTCTGACTCCATGAGTAGAAAATTACTGTAGTGAAAATCTCCAGTGACAGTAAAATAGCAACCTTTAAGTGCCTCAACATATTAGTGAACTCAACACCTTCATTTTCTCACAAATTTGAATTGCTCTCTTTGCTATTACTTGTGTTAAAAGAGCTTCATGGTCATTTTTCAAGGCAAAAAATGGGTCCATGAGCACTGCTTGTCCATAACCCCAACATGGAAACATTGGAAGAGATTTCTGAAAGAGCCAAGTGCCTGCTCAAGGAACTAGGAGAATTAAGACCATAATCCAGGGTGCAGATGATTCTCAATTCTGATAAAGATGAAATTTCCATGTTCTTTTTTCCTCTGGTTATCTTAGAACATTTTTAAGGGGGGAGTGCCATCCCCCTCTCCACCTTTTATACATCTGGCTACAGTTTAGGGCAGTTTTGCAGAAAGCCAGTCTGCCTGTTTCTAAGTCAAAACATAATTCCATGTCCTTTCCTGATAATTTAAGGGAAGGGAAAAACACTTTCTGTATCTTATCCTGGTCCACATCTCTAGTTACTACCCAAGTATCCAGAAAGAGAAAATGGTTGGCATAGTTAAACTGCATACAGCACTAGACTGGAACTAGCTCTACTAGAAAGATACTCCAGTGAAATTCCTTACTTCCAAATTACTCCTTTGCCCAGAACTGATCTACATAAAATTGGAAAATAATCTGGGGAGAGACTTCATAAACATTATGGTTAAAAAGCTTTATCTTCACTGATGGTGAATTCAAAACTTTAAGTAATATTTGGCTTATATATTTGACAAGAGCTTTAATGGAAGGACCTTTCACATAATGTATTTGAATAACAAAGAGAGAAATGAGGTATTTACAGGGCAAACAATAATACACATTTTTCACTGTACTTACTCTATTTTTAACATTTTCTTTCGTTGTTTGTAAAACTCATAGTACCGGGGCTGTTTCGACAGTTGAACTTTGCTCAATGACTTTGCCAACTTCATTGTCTTTCAGCATTATTCAAATATTCTCAATTAATTTTAGAGTAATGAGAATTTTGGAAAGCGAAGATTGTGGTGAATATTTGATGAAGTAATGGTATGTCAACAGTCTAAGCATGGCTTGATTATGGAAATGAAATTTGGGTAGGGAATTAAACTATTAAAGCAGAAAATGTCTAATTAAATGGAAACCATGCATTAAACTTCACTTATTCTCTACGTAAGAATTCTTTTTCAAGTTCTATGTAAGTAGTATTATACAGCAACATATAATTAAAAATCTAATACAACCTTCAAATTATAAAAGGCATTCCACTTTTGACAGGAAATAGCAGCCCACTTTTAACAGGGAAAAACAGCCTACGTGAGTGATTTCCATTAACTGAAACAAATATTTTCACTATCAAAATGTATTTGGTGTTTTATGTTCAGTATACAGAACATGGGACTGATTTCAAGGCAAAAGTTAAAAACCATGAGAAAATGCACTCACAAGTGTATGAAGTATTTACACTTCTTCTAGATAGTAGAGAAAATGCTCTCAGCTCCTGAATGTTTTGTAAACACTAGCATGTATATTCATATTTCATAAAGTTTATACCCAAAAGCTCATCATCTGCTTGTTATTTACTGAATGTCACTCTCCCAGTTAACACATTTCAATAATTCATTCCCAAATCAGAAACAATTGCACATGATTTGCATTTACAAAAGATCATGAATAGAAGAAAGTCAGTCTGCAGATAGGGCAGGGATTGATGGCAATGCTTGCCAGCCCCTACTACCAGTGACAAAGATGACAGATTGGTCACCTTATTTTCCAGGAGAAGATCATAGAATCACAGAATTCTAGGATCATACAATCCTAGAATGGTGAGGCTGGAAGGGACCTTAAAGAGCATCTAGTTCCAACCCCTCTGCCACGGGTGGGGATGACTTTCACCCGACCAGGTTGTTCATAGCCCCTTCCAACCTGGCCTTGAACACTTCCAGGGATGGGGCATCCAAAATTTCTCTGGGCAACCTGTGCCACTGCCTCACAACCCTCTGAAGGATTCCTCCTGTTAGACATTGCACCCTCCTATATTTAGGCTCCTTTATCCTGATGCCCAGCTTTGTCCTCAAATGAGATAAACAATTCAAATATTGTATCAGCAGTCCTGGTGTCACTGTAATGTCTCAGAGCCCAAACCACGGTGTAGGATGGTGGTGTGGCTGATTAAACAAAGAACAGAGACAGGTTTCCTGTCTCATCATCATAATTGAGTCCATGATTACTGAAAGAAAAACACAGGGATAGTTTATTTGGTTAGGAATAATTTTTCCAAGGATAATGAACCTTTGATAACAATTGGTAAGTGATTTTAGGTACCAGATAAAAAAGATACCAGGAAAAAAAAAAGAAAATTATTTATTTATTCATTTTTAGATGAAGAAATGTGGGGTTTTTTTTCAATTCAAAACCCTTTTTTAAAATTCTATTTTTGTTGCTATAGGTAATTTTTTTCTCAAGTGGGAAACTTGACTGCTTGAATATCAAAGTGAAAAATCTGTTTGAATTACATATTTATAGTCTACTTACAATCTACCAACCACACAAGCCACAACAACTAGCTAAAGATGGGAGATAAAGGTAGTCAGCAATTGCAGCTTCCTAGCAATTTAAATTCTGCCAACCCATTTCCAAGCATGCACACAAGTGATTGAAAAGATCTTAAGAGTGACTCTGACCAAGTCATGAAGATGTTCTTCCCAAAACTGACATGTCTGAGGGAGAGCTCAGAGGAATTTGCTTAAAAATCTAATGCTTGCTGCAAAAAGCTTTTATATTTTTAAGCTGAATAAATTTCTCACTGGTTGTTTGGTAATTTCATGCATCATCCTAAAAAGACAATACTATATTCTTATAAAAACTACCTGGAACTCATCCCACAGCACACACAGAAACAAAAACTGATAGTAAGTTCTTCTCAGAACACCTGTAAAGTCAGGAACATGAATAACTAAACATCAGAATAGCACAAATATTTTAAAAATTGTTCTAGCTGGCTTGCCTAAATACCCATGTCACCCCAAACCAATTTTTCCAGTGGAGTTTGCATCTCCAGATGAGCACTAAAGTGCTGAGTACAGATAACACATTTGGGACATCAGGGAATTTGAAGACTGAGAAAAGCTGTTGAGGAGAGAAAATAATGGTGGTTAATACCAAATGAGATCAAAAGAAACCCATCAGTAAGAAATGGGCTGTGTAGAATATCTCCCAGTATAGCAATTGCATTAATGAGCATGCAGTTTCATGAAGCCAAGTTGTTACAGACACTGGACTGTGATGCTAATTACACCCTACAAAATAAAAACAACTCACAAACATAGAAAAGCTGCTCTAAATCCTACAATTAGCTAACACATAGATGTAGATTCACCAGGAAGATAATGGTGTGAATTTCCTTGCTCCCCGGCTTCTGACATGGGAAAGTCAACATGCATGGATCAACAAGAAAAAGGGGCAGTGAAGTAACATCATGATGGATTGAAATACCTTTGCTAATGTGAGGAAGAGTTCTTCAGCTCTGGAGCAGAAAGCCAGGTCAACCATGCATGACTCAGGACATCTTATGATGGTAAAAGGACATAAACACAGGAAATTCAGACCTAGGATTCAGCTAGATACAGGTAGGAACTGCAATTCACTCTCTGCGAGCTATAAGAGATTTTCTGACTCTAACACCTCTGTACATGGCCCAGTCTACATCTGTAAAACAAACCAAATCTATCCAAAACTTCTTCTGTGAGTGTAACACACTGCCAGCAGCACATGGCTGGAAGCTGTCACAGCTGCATGGCCCCAGCATAGCCAGACTCAGAGCTCTTCTGAGAGCACTGAGGAAAGATTGTTATTCACTTAGACTCTTCTTTAGTGACTCTTCTAAGTCCCAATAGAACTTTGGTCTTGCCCATTGGAGACTTCCAAATGTCTTCTGAGACCTATAGGATAGGACAAGGGGGAATGGTTTTAAACCAAAAGAGTGTCAAATTAAATTAGATATGAGGAAGAGGTCTTTTATCTTGAGCCTGGCACAGAGTGCCCAGAGAATGCTGGATGTGCCATCCCTGAAAACATTCAAGGTCAAGTTGGACTGGGTTTTGAGTAACCTGTTCTAGTTGAAAATGTCTCTGCTCATGGCAGGGCAGTTGAACTACATGGCCTTTAAAGGTCCCTTCCAACCCAAACTGTTTCATGGTTCTACAGTTCTACAATGCTGCAGATCTGTTTTCAGCTGTTTGAGCTCAACCAGTACACAATCATATCACCAGCAGAATTACAGGATATTCAGGACAAGGAGTCAAAACAGAAGAGATCAGGCAAAAAGAAACAAGGATTTCTCTAGATTTACTCTGGCAGAGTTCATTCTGACCTAAGGCCAGAATTCTGTCCTTTTCTTATCATTGTACTAGTTTTGCTGGTTATTTTTGTGGAGCAGAGGTCTTCCTTGCCCATTCAAATAATTGCCAATGTATAAGCAGACGCCAGCTCCATTCCCTTCTCCTTTTTGGAAAGGAGCAGATGATCTGCTTTCTCTTTGCATTGCAACAAAAATGTTGTAGGAAAATGCAAAGAAAAAGAAGAATCTTCCCTGGATAGATGTCCAGATTGCATCCTTAATATGACATATTAGCTGTCATGTATGTAATTGATGGTTCTAAAAGCTATCTCTACTTTTAAATATTATCTTGCTGTTGCCAAGGAGTCTTTTTGTAAATACTTGCTTTTGGAAAAAATAAAGTGGTGAAACACTTTCCAGGTTTCCATGACTGCTGCAGTGTTTAATTTATTTTGATTCAGTCTCTGTTTCCATCTGCTTTCAGTCTTTGTGTCCCCTCCTTTGAGAATCCGCCTAGCCTATGCTGATTTCCAAAAAATTGATTGGGAATTTCATGTTACAGTCTTCCTCTAAAAAAAAAAAAAANAAAAAAAAAAAAAAAAGGCATTTGATTTTGTCATTCTTCCCCCTGAAAGATTTGTGAAGTACAGGATATAAATGTAGCAGATGTGAATAAGAAACAGAGCTCCCAAGCCATCTATGATACACAGTTATTTCACTGGGATAAGAAGAGCCTTTCCTTTCATTGCCTCATCATAGTTTGTTCCAGCTCTTGGCTAGTATTTCCAGCAAACCTCATAGACCCACGTGAACCATTGACACATATTTTTAACCTCCATTCAGCAAAACACAGAGAGCCTTTAATGCTAACAAAATCTAAACATGAATTAATTCCTTTGAACAACTTTCTCAAAGCTATCTTCCCACTTGATAATATCTTCTCTTGCACGTTTGACATTTGACATCCTTTTAGCTGTAGATTTAATTCCAAGTACATAGCTAAAACACTTGGGTGTGTCTTTTTGATCATCCTTAGTTATGAATCAGCTGAAAAGATTCATACAATGGATGAACACAAAATTTACACCTGCAAAAATGCATGTTTATTGCAGACTTCCTCATGAACTGGTCAAGTGCGTAAGTACAAACCCATGTCAGCAGATGTTGCCCCTGACAGCCATGCAGTTTGAATGCTGCTTGAGATTTTCTGAAAGCATTTTCTTCAGGGGAAAAATAAAATGTAGAAGCAAAGAGAAGTCTTTAGGCTTCCTCTCCAGTCTGTTTTCACAGGCAGTGATACTCCACTCCTCCTGCACTGAAGCATGGTAACAACGAGGCTTCTCCCATCTGATTCAAACATGTCTTTCACTCTTCTGGCTTTTCCCCCCAGTTCATGATATGAGGAGAAGAAGTTGTGCACGTTACTAACTTTCCACTCTGATTTTCGTGTGAATTGTGACAACGGATGAGGATCTGTCTAGGCTTTAGATTTGGCTGGAAAAGTCCATTCTCCTTTGAGGAGAACCAGCCTTTGCCCTTTCTATGCATTTTTACAATGACTTTTGGGGACATATAATTCAGAGGGAGTCAATCCACTGATTTTTACAAAATTTAACATGCATTCCACAATTTCCACTGTTTTAAATAGAAGCTGATTTGAAAGGCAAAATATGCATAATTGCAGTGATTTCTGGTTTTCCTCTTTACTACTTCTGAGTTTCTTCCTTTACTGCTATGTCTCCTCCATTTCCTATGTCCCTCTGTTCAAATATGAGGTTAAATAGTTTCCAGATGCAATTTTACTGCTCCCTTACCCACATAATGAAAACTAAAAGACACTGTTGAATCCCTGTTGAGGCACCACTATCAATAAGTTTGGCAAATAACCACCATAAAGCTTTTTTATTGCTCTGCTGATTTAAAAACTAAGTCATTGAGAACTGAGTGACGCACAATAATGGTTTAATAGTAACAGATTCACTTTGGGGGTGTCATGACATGTCTTGAGAACTTTTGTTTCAAATATGCATAAAAACACACAGGATACAGTTTGGCAAGTGAAACCTTTCGTAGGCTATGGAGATAAAGTGTAATTAGTCTGTGGCTCAATCCAGTGACATTTGTGTAATAAACAAGCCTGCTGAGAAAAATCACACCATATTTATTTTTAAAGCAAAATACTTATACAACTTTACTTCGATTTTCTTTAGCCTTTCAATAAGGCCAGTTTGCACCTTTTTGGTTTATAATAACAAGTTAAAAAAAAACCAAAAAACCAAAAACTTCCCAGATTTTGCATTTTATATTGAAGCAAATTTGATGCTTCTGTCAGATATTTACACCTAGAACTCAGAGTAAACTTAAAGACTCTAGAAGGCTAAATGAAGGAGTTTATCTTTCTAATCCTTAATTTTAAATGTAAGAAGAGTTTAAGATTCAAAGTCACCTATGTGAATTTGTCTAATAGTTTGTCTCTCTCATGGTTTTTTCCATGAGGACTTTATTTCTCCCTTTCAATAAAATAGAAAAGAATTTGGAGTTTTTGGTCCAGACATACTCTATTTTTACTGGATAGTAAATATTTCTGAAGCTTACCTTGGACCAGGTAATGTTTTTGGAAACAGAGTATGGACCATAATACCAAAACGGATGGAAAACACTAATTTCTGTGTGCAAAATTTTTCATGTAAGCCCCATATTTCTGAATATATTCTTAGAATGGTAACAAGCACACCTGAGCAGTGTAAATGAGGTCAGAATTCAGGTCAGGAAGTAAACCAGTTCCCTTCAAAACAGTGCAGAATCTCAGGATTCACACAAATGGAGAAGATTATACTGGGCAAGTAGTTTTCAAAACAGGGGAGAGTAAGAATGACCTAAACATGAGATTTTAAAAAGAAAACAAAACAAAACCAAAAAAAAAGTAACATTGGTAGAAATCAGTAAATTGATAAAAAACCGTTTAGTAACAACTTCAGCCCTCCTAAAATGCCCATCTGTGTGCACAGGGAAGGGCAGAGGATGCCAGTTACCTGCCCACAGCTCCTCCTCAGGAAGGTTGCTCTCTAGACCTGCACTCCAGACTCCTTGCCTTGCAAAGTTCCACCCCAACCAGGACATGGCAGTCCCTGGGCCTCCAGTTTCACTCATACAGGAGCATATAACCTGAAAAGTCCAGATTTCTTCCTTTCCCTTCTCTTGGTTCTTCAATTCACTTTTTTCCACACTCAATCCAGGCTCAGGTCATTGCAGATTTTCAGCTATTCCTTATTCTCCAGATGAAAACCAGCTCCTGCTGTAGGACACCAGCTGGATTCTCCCTTGAACAAGACCATGTTACAGCACCCACTTATTTTGTGGTGCAAGTTCAATCAGCACTGCCTTGACCCAAGGTGAAACTTGTAGCAAAAACCTGCAGCTGCTGGCAGAGGAGAAGCATTTCTGTTATATCAGTGATGCTTTTGCTACTTATTTTCAGAAAGAATCAAAAAAACATTCTCTTCAGTCAGAAGGCTTTCCCTTGCCTTTTGCTATTACACTCAAGGTTTTTTAAAGAAAGGACTCCTTTTCATGGGAAACACATTCCCAACCTCACCAAACACTCCTGATTTTCTCATTTGCAGTCATTTGAATGAAATTAGCCACTGGTAGAGGAATCTTTCAACATCTGGCATTTAAGGAAAATAGCATAGCAGGAGACATAAAACACCTTTAAAATTTTTTTTTAGAGTAGAAAACTCTGGTCTTTGAAAGAAGTGCTTACAGTGTTGAAGATCATGCGAGGTCTCAGCTTCCAGTACAAGTCTATATCCTTTTCACTGGGATTACAGAGACCTGTCTTAAGATCTAAATGCTGCCATGGAAACTGCCTACATTCTTTTACTCGGTGGGAAAAGTGTTCAACAAAAATTTCTGCTCCAAATATATTTTTATTCTATCTCAACCCATTAAGGCTGTAAAATGGAATTGGTACAGCTGCTTGAGATGGCCATGAGGAGTTGCAATAGCAGGATGCAATCTGCTTCGGCCATCTCCCATACTGAGATGTGGAGATACATGCATTTTATGACATCACTTTGCATATAGATGTCTATATGAATGAGTCACTAACAAATGATGCAATTAGAGAAGCAGTATTACAAAACACTCATGTGGTTTGTAATAAATTGAAAAGTTCATATATAAGGCCATACCAGATAGAGATTTCCTAATAAGACCATTAAACATGTTTATCCTGATAGTCCCAAGACAGACCACAGTAGAACAGATGTGAATTGTTCAGAGAAGAACACACACATTCTCATTTCCCATTCATCAAGGCCCATGAAATTAGAAGAAATAACATAGTGCAATAGGTAAAGAAGTTATTAACAGTCTGCAAGGGAGAAACTCACATTGCTGAGTGGACAGTTTGGCATACATATTCTTTTCCATATCTAATTCCCGGGAGCCTGTGGAAAAAGCTATTGACTAGAAAGAGATGAAGTATGAGTAATTGCATTATGTCACAAATTTATGCCTAGCATCTGGCAATGATTCTGTCTCCAAAGTAAGAAACTCAGATATGACAACAATGAACAATGAATCTGATTCTCATCTTCATTAAATTGGGGCTTCATTGCTGTAATTTTAGTCTATTTTTTCTCCTAATATTCAGTCATTCTAATATCAGCTGATTCAGGATGTGAATAGCTAATTAGATTTGCATGATTTCATGCATCCCAAAGAAGAAGCTGAAATTTGCCTGAATTCTTCTGAAAAAAAAATGTTAAAAGAGTCAAGATGTACTGCTCTGTAAATAAAACTGGTTTTCATATTCTAATCAAGTGGAATAGACAGTTCTGTGCCTCCTCAGTAACTGCAGGGTTTAGGTTACTGACAGGTTTCATTAAAGGTCAAGAGAACTTTCTTTTAGTGGCTCTGAAATATTAGAGAAGTTAGTTTGTGAATCAGACAGTCTTTGGTGTGATAGCCTCCATCACCAGACATGTAGCAGCTAGAGGTTTTATCTTCTGCAGCTACTTGTCCAGTAATCCCACTACCCAACTGTATAAAATCTCTTGGCTGCCTTGCTGATCAGGGCCTACTAAAAATACTGAGTAACAGTAATTTGAATCAGAATTAAGCATTCGGAGTGACAAGGCAAAGTTGGTTTGGACCTCAAGGCATATTGTAAGTGTTAAATATCACTGCCACGTTGGACAAACAGATGCTTTAATCTACTAACACAAGATATGTCAGTGAACAAGTCACGTCATACACAGAGTTACATTCTATTTCAGTCTTCCTTTCTGGACAGTTTCATGAGTGCTTGTTTCCTTTTCCAGCCAACTCACCTCAAAGCTTGTAGTAAAAGCAAGTACAGAGCTCTCAGAAGTTTACACTAATTTGCCTTGAAGGGAAAAGGTTTATTTGAAAACAAAGACTTTTTGGAAACATATTTCATAGAATCATAGAGATTTTAAGTTTGGGAAAGACCTCCGAGATCATAGAGTCCAACTTCTGTTTTCTGAAAACACTGTCTTTCCTTGAGATGGGGTAAGGATATGTCATTTGTTCTCTTGGCCACAGACCTTAAGATATGTATCATTGTTAATTTTGTAGACATAAGACCTTCTGCAATCATATTAGCATCATATTTTTAGCTGCTTTGTTCTCACACAGATAAGAATCTAATTTTAAGAACAGGTGTTCCAATTACAATATAATTTATGTGATGATATTTCAATATTATTTTGGATTATAGCAAGTAAATCACAATCCTAGTACTTCCAGTGGCCACAGTGGTACTACCACTGACAGCAACAAAAGTCGGCTGAGATCCAAAGGGAATGGCAGAGCCATTGTTCACCTGGGCATCCCTTCTACCAAAAGAGATTTTCATACTCATGCCTAGTTCATTTCCTGTAGACAGTTAAACACTAAGTAGATAGACAAAATGGAAAAGTCCCTGATTCCATTTACTGGTGTGGTTTGAAGGTGAATAGATTGCATTTAAACTGGTCTAAGATCCATCCAGGACCCATTTTTTCTGTATTGAATCCCAGGGCCCACAACATTTTCTTCCTTTCAGATCGTACATTAGGTATTTCTCATTATATTGTGCAGTCTCCCTCAGTCTATATCCTGCTTACCCTCATATCTGTCTTTCAATTGGCAATGTCAGAATCACAGCAAGTCCATTAGTAAAAGAAGTTAATTCTTGACACATTCAGGTACTTTCAAGCTTGCTGTTGCTTCCATTTTGTACACTGGAACAATACCAGCTAGACTTGTGCAATAAAAATACCAGCACTGAAATGAGGGGGCTTTATCTGCTAGGGAAAGTCGTAATCAGGACTTCAGTAAGGGTTTGTAGAACCTTATGGAAGGACTGAATGTGTCTTCTACTCTGATGTTAGAGGAATCCTTTGTAATACACCCAGACCCGATGTTTTTGTTGCCTCTATTTTGCTTTGTAAAACAGGAAGAGTCCACTAAACACACCTGTACTGTTCTGTATTTGCACAGACATAAACAATATCAGCTTCCTTTTATGCAGATTGGCCATGATTTTGTTGACAATAAAAAACCTTGACCATCATTAGAAATCTGGTCTGCACACTACATTTGCATTCTGCTGTTGTAGGATGGATGCTCTCAGCTCTTTCCACAGGTACATCAGGTCTTGGTACTCACCAAAAATTTGGTCTTTTATTCACACCACTGACAGGATCAGTCAAAACTGCAGATTATTCCCTCTCGCAGATTACTGGGAAAGCTGATTTCTTCCAAAGATAGCAAAGACAAAACAAGAAAACACATGCAACAACAACAAAAAAAAAAAAAAAAACCAAAAAAAAAACCTCAAAACACCACCAAAAAAAAAATACACCTTTAATGCCTTTCTTTTTTCAGAGAAATGTAAGCATCCACAATCCATTTAAAAGTTAAGTAAATCACTTCAGTCAATATCAGGTATCAGCCCTACCTCTCCTTTGTGTGGCTCCATTCAAAGAGTGATTTTCCTCATTTATGCATTTTCTAGAAGCTGATAAGTCTGCTCCTTTACCTGGACTGTTCCCCTTCCACACCCCTAGAGCCTTCTACACTACACAGTTCCTTTTCTTGACGTGCAGCGACAAGGGACATGTTGTGAGAGTGTTCCTCAGGCATAGCTGAACTCAGCCATCCTGCTGCCCAGGACCATAGGCTGAGCTGTGGCTGATTCTGTCTCAGCCTTCCCATTTCTGGGAATGCACCCAGTGCATTCCCTGGGTCTGTAACCTGACAGTCATATATATTTCAGTTTCTAATCACATATCTCTTCACCTCAGCCATCTGCTTCCCCACCTTTCCCCTACCACTGATTTTGCCTGAATTGACACTACACATAGCTGTAATGCTAATGTCACTTCAGACTAGCCTCAGCCCATTCCCCAGAGATCCTGCTTGTTCATTGCCTGTCAAGGTTCACATTACATAAAAACAGTGGGCCTGAATTAGACTGAAGGTTCATCTCTCTGACACCATGACAGGTACGTAGCCTCCAACAGTCTCTTAGATTCTTTTGAGACACACTGAGATGGTATTCAGGTTCCTAAATATAAGTGCCTGCTACTATTTCAGATCCCTGTGTGTATACTTCTTGGCAACCAGCTGTTTCTCTAGGAGGTCACAGGTCTTCCACAGATCCTGTGGCATATCTGCCAACTCCAGGCAGATGTGTCATGTATTTTAAGATATTTCTTTCTCACAATAAATCCCAGAACTTATGTCTTTATGTTCAATATTCTTTGATAAATTTCTGCTCTATGTACTTGCCTACTCTTTTTAATTACACATTTTTAGCTCTAAGAAAATCTTATGACAAGGAGGTTAACAAGTTCTAAGAAAAATGGCATGCTTTTGCTGGTTATGAACATGCTATTTGCAGTTAACCTGTAGCTGAAGCAGAGGCTTCTTGCAGCCATAGGACAGATGCACACAGGTATAGTTAATACTTGCTTGCTTGCCTTAAAGCCATACCTAAGCACAAAAATACCATCATCATCATCATCAAAGCACTTTGTCACATAGCAGTGTATTATAAGGTAAGTTAAATTTTAAATAATAGCCATAACTGCAAAACACAAATGGTGACTTGAGATATGGCTTCAACAATGGGATGCACAAAAAACCATGTGCAAGGACTAAAATCTGCAGAAGAACTAAGAATGTACAGCAGGCAAACAGGGTATATCACAGAAATAGAATTCCTGTACACTACACTAAGCAAAACCACTACAAGACCTGATCCCAAAACCAGAACATCAAGGATAGTGTCACCCTTTTTGTTTTGGTCATGGGGCAGAATAACATAAAACTTCAAGGATGGATGAGAAAAAATAAGAAACACAGCCCATTTTAGTTCTGGCTTCCCACATCAGAGAGCTTTGAGGATTGGGCAGCTCAGCCTCAGAGGCTGAGGACCATCAGAGACCATCAGCAATCAATCCTAACTGAAACAGCATCTGTTCCACATGTATACTCTCAGCTAGTTCAGAATAATTTCATAGAAGACAATTTTGTTCTAGATGTGGTGATAGTGAAATTCTTTTCAAAGTCATTCATGATTTTACAGACCTCCATCAATTCCCACTCTTATCTATGAGTTTAAAGAGCCCTTGCCTATTTATTTGTTCAAAATACGGAAGACAATTTTTAGCTTTAAACACCTGTAACTTTTTTCTAAACATTTTTCAGTTCTGCTGTACCCTTTTAAGATGGACAAAGTAGAATTGCTAAAATTTCAACTCACCACGGCCTAAGTAGAGACATAACAACATACATAGCTATCTATTCTGTTCTTTCCTTGCTAATTCCTAACAGTTCACTTTCCAGTTCGGCTGCTTACAGTGTTTCTTATGGGTTTGGCAGAACAGGCCTTCCTGTCTGGCATCATCAAGTGTTAGTTAATTGTTGCCATTTCACAGGGTTTGTATATCATATTGCCTGGACTTCTGCAATTCACAGATGAAGTTAAGATCGTATTTACGCAGTGTAGGATTAAGACTTTCAGTTGCAAGTAACTTAAAACAGGAATTTTGCCTAACTGAATCACCTCCTCAGTTATTCTCCCTGAAATTGACTGTAACGGTGGGAGAAAGAAAAGAGATATCCAGAAAGAAACATAACTTTTTCAGAGTGCTAATATAATACCACAGATAAAAAGGGGTTTGGGGTTTTGTAATATAATTCTGGCTGTACGTTGGGATACAAACAGTACCATATCCCCTTACAATGAAAAAGTAATTCATGTGAGACCGAGAGGTGTATTGATGTTCCTTTTCACTGCTGGTTTTAATACACAGCTCCTTTTGGGGTTTGCTTGGTTTCCTTGAGTCTCAGTCCTCCACAGACTTCCCAGGAATCAGCACTCTGTTATTGCACTCTGTTATAGTTATTGCATATTCTATTCTTCCCACTGCTCTGCTGGCTGTAGGAGTTCAATACTGTCAGGTTCCAAATTATTGTTCATTATGGAAAATGTGTGAAGAGGAAAAAAAGAGAAAAAAAGAACTGATTGCAACAGAGTTTGAAGAATACTGTATGCACAACCCATTAATTCCATGACTGTTCAAGAGATCATAGTATATTCTTGCCCTTGATAAACCACCATGATATCAAGTTACTCTGGGTTTCCTTCTGCTCCTGTGTCTTTGCAATACTACAGATTTAGAGTTTCAAATATCTAGAATTAGGATTTTTTTTCTACCTCTATGCTTCTGCAGAACTAAGAAATATTGGTACCTTGTGCTCAAGTTAATTTTAGATATTCTGAAGGTTTATTTAGCAACAGTAATAAGAAGATATATATAGATATGGCATGATTGTAATCAAACATTAGGAATACTCATGAGTGTAGAGATTTTATGGATTAACTGACATAAATATAAATATGTATAATGAGAGGAGACTGTGAAAATTGAGTTTAAACAGCCTGTTTCTCCTAAAGCACAAATTGCTGCTGTTCCAGATGAATAAAAAAGGAAGATATCTATCCCTAATGAAAAAATTCATCAGTTACTCAAGATCTTATTGACAAAATTTAGGTCTCAATTCTGTTAGACACTTCAGGAAGATTTAGATAAAATATCATACAGAAAGTTCCCTTGAATTTTAATATTTCTATAATATTTGTTTTGCTTCTCTTTACCAGAGATGAAAATCCGTTTATCTGCAATATTTGAGTGGAGTAGTCTATCACCTTGCTCCCTGAGCCACTGACATTCTCATTTTCATTTTCCCATGGCTAACAATAATTTACCACATTTGTCACCCTCATTGATTTTACTAGCCATGGATCCAATATTTCCATCTTGATACAAGCAGAACTCCTCCAGATCCCCAAGTAATGGCTGATAAAGAGTCCTACATAACTTCAGGCATAAACAGGTTTTTCTTCTATAAATAGTCTCATATATATATATATATATATCCCCCTATTTTATCAGAAATAAGCATTTTTTCTCCTATGTATCTATTTCACTACCAATCAGTCTCCTAGCAACAATAAACCAATTCACTTTGTCTTGTAGCATTTGTTCTTAGGGGCACAGAGCAGCTCTGTGCTGCTGAGAGTGCACTGATGTGTTGGCAATGTGTGTATTTACCTCTGTTCAGCACGGTCAGTGTAGCCCAGCTGGGTGTCCTGTGCCTTGAGCAGCCCTGAGCACACAGCAAGAACTTCAGCCATTATCTAAGAGTTTGATTATTTTCTTGACTTTTTTTTGGTGCCTGGAAGAAAGCTCTTTGATGTGGGAGATGAGGGGGAATGCATGGAGTGCTGCCAAGGGATGGGCCATGAGCCAGCTTTTATTCTGTCAGAATGGGCAAGCCCTGGTGCAAGTTGCCCAGAGAGATTGTGGAGTCCCCATCCTAGGAGATACTCAGAACCTGCCAAGACACAGCTCTGTATGGCCCTACTTTGAGCAGAGGGTTTGGACTAGACAATCTGAAGAATTCCTGCATGAACTGTTCTGTAATTCTGTTAAATGTCCTACAAGAGCCATCCCCAAAAGAGCTATTGCACCATGGAGTGCACTCTGGAGAAGGGGTTTATATTCCTATCCTTACTCCCAGGAAGGGAAAACATCTGATGGAGCTCGATGGAAAAAGTACCACAAAACTACACCAGGTGCTGTTGAAGACTGATCACTGTTGTAACTCAGACTACAGTAATTTTCTGCAGGGAAGTGAGATTTTTGAAACAATTCAGGATCTGACTCTGACTGAAAGCAACAGGAAGGAAGTCCTTTCCTCCTCTTTGGTAATCAACTCTCACCATATAATAGAGTGAGTGGAAACACTTCAGATGAGGTTGTAAACAGCTAATAGGTCTTAGTCTCACCTCTGTGTTTACCTCGTGTCTTTATCCTTCCCCCTCTACAACAGTTCTAAGACAGAGGGAGCTCTGAACAATGTAGTCTTTGCCGAATAACAGAAGAACAGTGGATTTTTCTGCTCAAGTGCTGCAGCCCCATTCTGCAGCCCCACACAGTATTCATCTCATGTCTGAGCAGCACCTCACCCAATCCAAAATGATGTCAGGTGAAAAACCATGATTTTTGAACAATCAACATCTACCCAGGCTCTGTTCACAACCTCTCCTCCTCTCCAAGCTGGACTTTTTCACATTAACACGGGAGCAGGGCGCTTGGAACTACCTACCAGTACCAACTGCTCTTACCCTAGAGATGCTGTATTATGATAGCAACATAAATGTGTCACAACACTAATGAGACCCCCGCCTTTCAGTCATATCTTTATAGATAGCTCTATGTTCACATGCAATCCCAAAGATTTTCTGGTGATAAAATCATGCCACTGGGTTTCTTACTGAAATGAGAGTTCACGTATGCTGCAGCCACTGACCCGATTTCCATAGCTTTGGCTTTGTCTTGGGCACTCTGTCTCTATACAAGAAGGTCATTTCAGTAATGTCAATTAAATATGTTCACACTTCAGTAAGCTGGGAGGATTTGGAGAGCCCTGACCTCTCTCTTTCTTCTGCTTTTGTGGTTGGTTGGTGCAGGTAAAGCGAGAGGAACTCCTTCATCATGCCTTTCATGGGTAAGCTGTTTCCCCTTCATGCTACTGGGAACTGAGGTACCGAGAGAAGGAAAACTTGTCTCTCTTGTTCACAGATGAACAACATTTACACAATCAAAGATTGAGTATTTTCAAGCTCTTTATAAAAATAAGTGATAAAACAAAACAGCTTGCTTTCTTGCCTTAAGATTAGACACAGGCACAGCCAGAATTTCACAAAAAATTATCCATACCATCAATTTTTAACTGACATTAATTGACCTTTCAGTACTGTGAACTAATAAGGCTTTCAAAGAATGGTACCGAATTAGAAAGGGGAGCTCTCAATGGTTGCTAAGAAACAAGTATATATTTGTAATCACTTTTTTACCCTTGGCAGCGATGCCTTGTCATAGACTTAAGAATGTTTCTCTTGGAACAAATCCCTGTCGTTTTCAATTAGCAGGCTAAGAGTTTAAAATCTAGCTGCTGATTAGTATAACGAGACAGGAGAAGGTATGTCTGCTGAAGTAAAGGTAGAGAATCACAAGTAATATCTATATTAAAGGCCTAAACAGGACATGCAGGTCTGGGCATGCTGAATTAGCAGGTCCATATCATGGCTTTCATCTAGGTCAACTAACAATCTCACAGGGAAAAGCTAGGCAGGGTTATGGAGGTACCATGACCAGGCAGCTCTTCCAGCATGCAACTCAGATGCAGTCACCCTCCCTTTGGACATCCAAAACAGCTTTGTCATGCTGATTGGCTTTGGGGCCAGCAATGGTCCCCAGCCTGCTTTATCTGCAGTTATAGGGTAGCCATAGAAACCTGAAAAAAAATCAAAGAATAGATAATAATTAAAAACCAAAAAACTATTGAAACAAGGGACACTTTAACACCTTTGCAATTTTCCCTCAAAAACAGCTCTTAACATTTTTTAAATGACATCTCAGATGTGATTATCTTTGTGATGTATAATTTCATTCCTTTATTTTAAATATTCCCTAGTCCGTTGCAATATGTGTCTTGGAAAATAACCTGCTAAAATCCTGCACAGCATTCTGTTTATGTAAATTGTTGCCTTTACTGCCATGTGGCACTTCCCATGGGTGAAGTTAGGAATGTGCTGAAGCATTTACAGAACTTAATGGACTACACAGGAATATGGGAAAATCAACTGCATCCAGAGCACTTCCAGAACATGAAGAATAATAAAACCAGAAAACCCTAAAGAATTTTTTTTTATTTTCCCTGGAAAGGCTTACTAGTAACAACAGAGCAAGATTTTTAAACAAAAACATGACATTCAGAGTAACATTCCTTTTAAAACAGTGTCTGCATGTAAAGAATGACCTTCAGCGTTTATGAAAGATATTTTTACAGTGCCCTGCACAGATTGGTTTTTGGTATAAAGACAGAAAGTCCAAACTTTGAAGCTAAACTGAAAATAAGCAAGTTATAAATCACAGAGGAAGGTGGTGAGAGAGAAGTACTTGGATCATTTGGGAAGCTGGTCTTCAAGAATCACAGGAATTTGAGAACAATCTTAAAGACAGTGATTCAGGACCTTACTCTGGTTAACTTAGCAATAAAAATACCAGAGAGGTTAGTTCCTTAATCAGGGGCTGGGAAAGTTTGTATTTTTAAATTACTGGAATTTCTAAAGGTGATTGAAAAACTTTTGTTGTTGTCTACTGATTGCATTTGGGTTTGCCATATTTACATAATGGATTTATTTTTGTCTCAATGCACAGCTTATTTTCAGGAATGGAAGAGAGGTGTTGCCTTCCTCTGAGGCAACAGAAGAAGGATCATAATTAGTTATGCTGAGATGGATCACAGCTAGGAACAAGGGATTGTGTCTCAGCAGAAAATCTTCTCCCAAGGTTAAAAGCCTTATCAGATCTGTCAGGATTGAATTTTTCCTTGAATAAGTCTGGCAGGTTGTTTTTCTAGGATTTCTTCTAAAGCACAGGATCTAGCTCATCTTGAAGGCTCTATTTATTTATTTTACATAAATGCCATTGAGGGAGGATCACTGATCTTTGTCTTTCTTGCTGCCTTCCTCTTCGATTTACAGCAAGCAAGATACTTTATGTGCTCTGTGGGATCTCCATCTGTGATACAGCTCCCAGAGATCATGGACATCTGAATTTGCTGATCCAGAAATATTTGGAATTTGGAAATTGCTGATATTTGGAATTTGGAAATTGCTGATCCCATACTTTCTTTTTCTTGAGTATGTATGGGAATAAAACATTAACTCTTCAATATAACAGAAAAATTATGTTTCCGAGGGTAAAATGGAAAGTAAAGTATTTCAGATTAGAATTAAGGCAATTTTCTCTTAATATAAGAAAATTTATTGGAACAGTTTTCCCTGCACTGTTATAGATAGCCTTTTATAGTCATCTTTTGGCATATAATCCTCTAAAACTTCAAAAGAAGAGAACTTAGGGTGGCTGTACCAAGCCAAACTGACAACATCCACCTCTTCTGCCTTTATAACACCTCGCATTTTTACCTTGTGAAATCACAGACATAACAAACCCAGCCCAGGCCTAGGGGAAGGTGTAAAATACACACTCTTTTTTGCATTCTCTCGCCTCTTCCGATATATTCTTATAAAACCAGGCAAAGTCAAGGCAGAAGTAAACTATAGCTTTTTTGGGGTAGTCAGACACTCAAAGATAGCAAAACATCCTCGCTACCTACATGGAGATTACCCTGGCTTGAAAGAGCAGTCTGGCACCTGACCTGCAGAGCAGCATCTTCCAGCAGCAGCAGCAGTCACTTCCCAGCTTCACTGCAACCCCAATGTCTTTCACTTGGTGCTTCTGCATAAAAGTCTAGCTGTTTTATCCTATGCAATTTGTCTTCTTTGAAGGTAAATATCAGCAATTATTTCTGTAACAAAATTTCTGAAAACTTATTGTTTTGTGTTCAAGGATTGGCCAAGACAAATATTAACTATCATCTATTCTTATCTCACAATATGACTCTTCTTTCATCATTAAGAACTTGGAGACAGGCCTGTACTCTTTAATTAGCCCTCCTTTATTATCCTACCACCATACAGACATGGTATTAATCTGAGCAGTGGCAATGACTATTATCTACTACCTCAACTGACTAATCTTTGTTTGTGTAAGAGAAGCTTGAAGGAAACATATTGCTAATTTTGGAGAAAAATGACTAGTTACATTTTTTTCCCTTTGAAAGGGAAGCTTCTATTAAACACAGGCATTCCTCATCTATCTCATTATTTCACAATCCTTGCAAAGGACACCTTGACTAGGTAAAGAAAATGTGAGCCAATTAAAGTAAGTATGTTTACTGATGGGATACCTAACTCATCTGTGTAATTAAGACAGAGGTTTATTTTTTAGCTTCTAATGTAACACAGAAAAGCATCCTCGAAGCTTTCTGCCACCAGGAATGAGCAGACTGCAACTTTGTCCTTTATGTAAGCTTTTCATTTTCCATTTAAGCTCTGAACCTTCTCCAAACATTTCTTCTGGCTCCTTCCCATTCCTACCTCAGTGAAAATCGTCAAAGAATAATCTTTAACTACAGGGATACTAGAGACTTTTTTTTATACTAAGTTGTCTTACCTAGGTGCCATTTCTCCTCACTACTCTCCTCGGCCACCTTCTTGAGTCACAGGGCAGCTGCCACCCAAGGATGCAGAGAGGTCAGGGATATACAGGGAGTACAATGTCTCAGACACAGCAAATCACTCCTAAGCATGCACATCAAAGGGAGACCAAAGAGGAGCAGTGAAAAGCCAGCACCAAGATTATACTCAAGTTCAAGAGAATGGTGATAACTGCTATCATAGTTATCAACTGATAAGCAGATTATAAGCAGATTAGCAGAAGCTAATCAAACACAGCCTTGGTCTGGACAGTGTGGGATGTCCCAGTCACAGTCTGTGGGATGCTGGTGGCACACTGGGTAGTCACTGGAGCAGACCCTGCATCTGCTCCTGTGTGTCAAGAGCAGGAACTGTGAGTCTGTCCTTTGTTGCTGTTGTAAGTGAGTGCTTGTCCGAGTTGTGAGCACATCCTTTTTCCCACTTCTGAGTGTTCATGAGTCGCACAACCTCATGCAGGAAAGCAAATAGAGTGTGGGTAACTCTTTCTTGCTGCAGCTTCTGCTGCACTCCAGAACATTTGTCTGGCACCTGGAGCTGCTAATGAGATGCTGTTTCTGGCCATCTTGTTTGTTTGTTTGTTTTGCCAAGGAAGACCTAACAGCCCCAGTCGGACCCTGACTCCTACACACTGAGAGCCAGGTGTTGTTCAAAGGAACTTTCTGGCCCTAATCACAGGGACCATAACCTTCTCTTAGAAAGTCCCTAGATGCATGCACATGAGTTTTTTTCTCCAGGATGCCCCTATTCTCATGACACTCAATGAAAGTTATTGGCAAGAAAAGCCTGTAGTGAGAGGTTTGCCACACATGCCGTGACAGCCATGTCACAGCTATACCACTGCTTTATGGGAGCAGCCATCACCACCCTGGAGATATACAAGGCCAAGGTATTGTTAGATCACTGTCCTCGTGACATCACAAGTAAAGGACTCCATGGGATTCTGTCTTGGCTTTCCTACCCTCTGGTCCTGAGGGTCTATTCAAAAGCAGTTCTTGAAATACTTGTTTTTTGCCAGAACCAAAGGACAGCCTTTCCCAAAGACATAGTGTATAGCTTTTATATGAATATCAGAGCAGCTCAGGTCACCATAAAAAAGGTTACAGCAAATCATGCTCTGATGTTGGTGTTCAAGCTACTAAATATCACAGATGTCATATTAAAAATTTAGAAACTCTGCTAGATTAATATGGCAGCTATCTTAAAGCAGAAGCATGCTGAAAGCAATACTAAAATAAAGAGAAATTTTTAAGAAGTATCCTATTTTGTATTGCATTTTATTACACCCTTTTCAGTTTTGTGGAACTAACAGTCAATACTAATGAAGAGTTTTGTCTTTTTTCTAAAGCCCTGTCATGGTTTAGGGATAGCACTCCCCAGTTCAGTGCCCCCACCAAAACTCTCACCAACCAGATGTCACACATTCACTCCCTCCTCCTCTCCTTCCCCTTTCCCACTCCATGGATGGGGTTGAGATTTGGAGGCACAAGAGTGAAAATTACTGGCTGAGATAAGAACAATTTGCTGGAAACAGCAATGAGATAAGAAAAAGGAGAGTAACTGCAGCAATACTAATAACAAAAGGTATAAGACAAAGAAACTATTTACATGATGGTAAAACCTTTCACCTCCCAGCCTCCCATGATTTCTCCAGAGAAGACCCCCTTACTCACAACCCTGGCAAGTGATGAAATGGTATCGAATAACAGTAGGGTCTGGCCACATCCCCTTCTTAGTTACTGTAAAAAACTAGCCCTGTTCTGGCCAAAACCCAGACATGCTCACTAAATATGCTGACAAAATTGTTATTAACCTGCACAACAGGAGAAAAAATGGGTACAACAAGCTCTACTTTAAAAAAATGGCTGTCACCCTTTCTCCTCTAACCAATCTTTTCCATGCCCTTACTATCCCATCAGCAAATTCAGCAGAGAGGGTGAAGTAGATATGGATAGGCAGGTATTAAGATCTGTGTAAACCATCTACAAAACTGCTGTAAAATACTGTGACTACAGCTATTATTTTGTTGTTTTAGCAGTAACTGAGTGGGAAAGTCATTTCCTAGCAATCAATGAACATAATTCTGCCAGAACAATCAATCACTGTCTCAGAATCCATTATTTAGGAGGGGAAATGTTTACTAGAAAAACCCTGTAAGTGGTTTGGAAGCTGAACTGAGAAAAGAAGTTGCCAAGGGCCATCTTCTCAATGGATATGTATTATCCACTTAGGAAGCCCATGGCTCAGCATCACCTTATACCAGCTGAGGTTAGAGATGCATAGGCTGAAAAACTGGGAAAAATACCCCTCCCTGCCACAGGGACAATAGTCCATCACAGGCATTTAGCCTAGCAACCCATAACTTCTCCATAAAATGTGGTTATTTATTGTAGTTATTCACCAAGTTTCTAACATTTTTACATTACCTCACATATAAATCTGCATTGCTGTCAAAGTGAATTGTTCTTCAAAGGCCAGAATTAGATTTCTTGTTGCTGCAGCATGAACCTTCCTATCCAGGTAGGTTTCTTATTCTCACAGGGCAGAATTTTGATCCCAAAAAAAGCACAATGAATGTGCAAAATCTACAATAACAACATAAAAAAAAAAAAGTAGATGTGAAATAAGGACCCACAGGTGATGGGATATTCCACAATGCCATACTTAGAAGTCAAGTCTAGAACTCAGAAGTCAGGTGTCCAGTTAAGGAGTTAGAGGTTGTACAGCCAAGTTAGACACCCTGGACACTGTGCATTGGAAGGAAAGGCTCTGACATGCCACCCACCAGCAGAGGGGTGCCCTAACACCTGACAGAAAACATCAGAGAAACACAAACCCATCAGTCAGACACACCTCTTCAAAATTGGGCCTAGGGACCTCTGCAACATAGGGATTTAGAGCCTCAAATTATGTTTACCTCCTTGTCAGTACCTTAGTGGTACAGTACTTTGCCAGGAAGAGAGAGCTTGAAGTAGGATTCAGAGTACCAAATTGCTCCATTAACATGTTCCACTGTCTTCAGCAGAGATGGGCATCAGAGTGGAGTCTCTTGTAAGTAGTGTGCACAATACATCTTTGTAAATGTTCAGTGAAACATTAAAGTGGCATTCCTGGATCATCTGTCCCTGTTCTTTCACATCACAGGCAGCCACAACATATGATTTTTCACATACAGTCATAGAACTTGCATGAATTAAACAAAGTCTGTCCTTAACAGAGTCTCTTATTCTCATTCTCTTTACCACAAGAAAGTTGTAAAATCTTAAACCTTGTACTACCTAAACCAAAAACCAAATTCCTGGAAAATTAGGTTATACCCGTTTGTTCTTGTGCCAAGATTGGCCTTTCACTGAAACATCTAAACTCAGTAGGAGATGCTTTTACTCCTGCAGCACTTGTTAAGAGAAATGTATCTTCTCTTAATCCTGGCTATGCTCAAGTGAACAAGTCAAAATCTGTTGTGTGAGGAGACATGAATGTCTCCTTCCTTTCTGTGGAACTTACAGTTACTCTCTTTCTAAGATTTTCAGCTTTAAAGCTCTTTTTTCTTGATGTTAACTATTTTAACTCTATCCCTCATGCAAGCTGCTCAGGACCTTACGCGCTTTCTACCTGAAGGCCCTCTGCTCACATGCCCCAAACTCACATTTGCCTTTTTCACAATTTATTTTTATTCATGCCATAGTCCTTCTGTTACAAGGAGATTTATGCTTTTTTTTTCCTTTCCACTTTTTCTTTCAGCTGATAAGTTCCCATTTTTGGTTTGTAATTGTTTCATTAGCTCGGCCCAGAGGTCCTATTCTAACCCTGCTCACCATACACTTTTTCTTGTGTGACAGTCCAGATCCCATCTACTTCCAACAGCTCCATGACAGATTTCCTACTGAATTCTAGCAAGATTTGAAGCATTGCATTTCTACTGACTTCATGCTCCAGCTGTACCTGTGTAGAAGGATACAAAATCATAACATATTTAATGATGATAAAGGGGGCACATACTGCGTATAATTAGTGTTAAGCTTTTTTCCCCCTTCCTTTGTTTTCTGTAGTTCCTATAGAAATTTGTTAGTTTTATGATATTTCAATTTCTGTCTCTTTGTCTGTCTCTGGGATTATTCAGCCCATTCAGCCATTCACAGCTGTGGGGCAAACTGGGGTCACTCATAG
This sequence comes from Daphoenositta chrysoptera, assembly GCA_013397915.1. Lineage (NCBI taxonomy): Eukaryota > Metazoa > Chordata > Aves > Passeriformes > Daphoenositta > Daphoenositta chrysoptera. Next base: position 72,990 of record VZRO01006727.1, read on the forward strand.
AACACCTAGGCAGAGAGGAAAAATCACACAAGAAACAATAGAGAAGTCAATAAAAGGAAAACACAAGTAAAACCTTGATAAGTGGTGCATCATGACACTAAAACTAGAACAATAATAATGATATATTTTCTTAATTTCTTGTTGCACATGCCTGTCTCGCTCAAGAATTTAAAATGAGGCCTATTAACACCTGAGCTGAACTGAAAGAAAAATGGCTTAGCATTCAAAGGCTTTTCATAATTTAGGACTAAGGGCAAAGGGCTCAACTTGATACGCACAGAAAAACTCTTATACCCCAAAACATGCTGGCTGTGCCCGTGATGCTTTCTGGAGGACAGTCACAGGCCCAGATTATCCCTCACTTTCTCATGGGTTTGAACCACACCAAAAACCATGCCAGTGACTAAACCACTGCCTGCCAGTCTTTTATCAACACTTTTTACTGACACAGTCTAAGGAATTCATTCTGTTCCTGGCTCTGCTTCATATTCCTGCTAATTCAGGGGCAAATTGCTCCAGAGCTGACTCTGCTCCATTAAAATCCCTTTGATTTTAGTGGGGATGAGCTCTCCACGTCTCAGTTCTCTCACTGTAAAGTGGCAGCCGTTGGGAGGAGTGGATTAGAAGTGGAGGAGTGGCGAGGAGGACTGTAAATCACTTGAGTACCTTGGGGCTGGGAGTAACTCTTGATAAGCCTGTGTGAACAGCAGGCCAGCCATGGACTAGGTTTAATGGTGCCTGTGTCCCCGCTTGTGTGCTCCTGCCCATGTGTTGCTTTGAGGGTCCCCTGTTTAGCAAGGTAATGGAAATAAATTTACTCCATGTTCTACACACAAGTCTGTGGTTTTCCCAGGTGCCTGCCTGTGTCGACTCACACAGCAACCACTAGTGTTTGAGATGAAAAAAGACAATAGAAAACCTTTAAAACCTAAGATGTCCCTTTTTCTAGGGGATGGAGGAGGGAAGGTGAATTTCTTTCTTCTCCACTTCAAATGCAGTTTCTAAACGAGTCATGAACACTTCAGAGTTAAAGATTCCCTTTTGGTACACCTATGAGCATAAGAATATTTTATGTATAAGCCAGTGAATAAATCTGTTTCTTTTTGCTTTTTGTCCTACTTCTTTCAACTCCTATTTATGAGGATCTTATTTTTCACCTGAGACTCAAAAAAGCCATTTTCAAATGCATTTTGAAATGCAGATAGGAGGTGACACTCATCCTTGTGTTAGCTCTAGGTTTCATTTTCAGGTACTGACCATCTGTTCAAACAGGCTGGAGTTAGACTATAGAATGAAAACTTGTAAATTAAAATCATCCCAATGTCAAAATGTAATCAAATTTTGAAGAGTCAGGAATATTGTAAAGCACTAACAATTTTTTTAGAAATATTGTACTCAGCAGCCTAGTCTTTTACAAAGTAGTGTGGTGCCCAGATGCACACATCTCTGATATTTACTTCCTCCCCCAATTGATTTGCACATTTGGCAATCAATAATTGAATGTCAGATGAAACTTTGAGTAACGAAGGCTTTTTCTTATAGCATGCAATTCCAGAATGCCCAAAGGTTTTATATTTAAAAAAAAAACCAAAAAAAAAAAAAACAACCTGAGAAAAATAGTTTTTCAAAATGAAAGGGAAAAAAAAGAAAATAAAATTGCAGTATCTAAGGAAAAGTCAAACTTCATATACTACTTTTTCCCCACTGTCTGTACCCTCACAGGTGGGTGGCCTCCTCCTACACTTGGTTGCAGCCAGTTAAGTGCATCTGGCAGCAAACTCCAATCAGTCCCCATTGGTACTAAGAAACTCTCTGTGATCACATCTGTATCCTGGTTGCTTACTCTCCATTTTTGGCTGGGCTCTGGTTGTGTCTACATCAGCTCCACCCTGTTACCCTCTTCCCCGCTCATTTCACATCCTCTGAAACCTGTTCAACCTCAGCAGCTCCCTCAGGCATGACACAGTCACCTCTCCAGAAGTCTCCTCTTGGCCCAGACACCTAAAGGAAGAGGTATATTTTTGGGGGTAAAGAAGCAAGATCAATCTGTTTTGGACACGTGGCTGTGTTTTATCTTTCCTGAACAGTGAGCAGTTGTGCCTGTGCTGTTTCACCCCCACTGGTGCTACAAATAAATATCACAGAATGTCACAGAATACTCTGGGCTGGAAGGGACCCACAGGGATCTTTGAAGTGAATGGCCCATATGGGGATTGAACCCAAAACCATGGTGATATTAGCACCAAGCTCTAAGCAACTGAGCTAAAAAATTTCTCCAACCAACCCCAAAACTGGCTGACAGGATGGTTTGTGCTGGGATTTCCGCAGAGAACATGTTTTCCCAAAGTCCAAAACATTTCTTTGGTATGCTGAAATTCCAAGATCCTCATCTGCCTCGTTCCCTAATAAAAGAAGGGGAGCGCTTCAGCCCTGACTCATCCTCAAAGCTGCCCTTTGATACTACCCCAGCCCCTGCCAAAAGTTTGTTTCCAGCCTGCCTCCAAGCTGCCTACAAAGCTATCTGGTGACAGGCAGCCCCAGGACCCCACTAAACAGCAGAAATTCCTCTAGAGGACAATTTGCAGGAGGAACACGACTTACACACACAAATTTCCTGTTGGAGGATATTTTTTCTCTCCATTGACTATGTGAGGAGCCTGGGGAGATCAGCCTTTTGACTCAAATACTGCATTTAGATGCTTGAAGTTCAGTAATGTAATTCACTGGATTGTGAAGCATATCTAACTTTCTAGGTTTGCAACAGATAAGAGATGTAACTACATTTTGATGCCTGTGATAAAATCCTGGAGGTAGAGGGAGGCCCTAATCAGTCATCAAATACTTCCATCACCAAAACTGGATTCTCATTTAATTGGCAAATTTTATTACATTTTCCCATATAAGCCCTTCTACTGATAAAGGAACTAGAGCAGACAGTGGTTTTGTGTCTGCTACAGACCAGCAGGACAATTTCTGGAGCTGTGTATAGAACCACAACAAATTATTTGCATATGTCTGTACAAGAAGCCAGATTGTCCCAAGGACCTTGGGGAAAGCCTTTACAGAGACTGAAGGGACAGACAGCTACCAAATGTCCCCAATCCAGTGCTTGATTAGTGCAGTCATACAGCACTGAACACAGAGCTGAACACTAAAATCTCCTCGGGAAAAGAAGGAAATTGAGTCCTCCTATACCCAAATGAAAATTCTCACCTATCAGTCACATCAAACACTGTTCTCCTTCCCAGCTCTGGGAAGGCTTCAGCTGCCTGTGCAAACCTGCTGCTACTTTGCTTTATCAAGTTGCTGCCCAGTGCAGCAGTGCCCAAAGTGCTGTGTGTCCCAGACAGGTGGCACTCTGGAGCAAAGGAGCCGGTTCAGCTCTTAAAGATAATTCCCACTTGATAGGAGTGGAAGGCAGAAAGGAAAGGCTCTGACAGCTCCCAGTCAAGTACAAGCCGTAAAAGAATTTCCCTGCATGCTCAGATCCTCATAGGTTAGCTAATAAAGATGGTGAGCACGATGTTGTCAGCAAAAGCGATGATTTTCAGCTACCCAAAGCTGAAAAATTACATGTGTTTCTGCTCAGCCACAGAACTCTTTAACATGATGATGGCTTGTTTTCACCTTCTTTTTTTTTCACACCTCAATGCTATAATTCCACAAGGACCTTATGACAATCGAGGTGTGTTTTGCAGTGACTAGAGTCGTTGCATAATTGTGAACAAAATGACACATATGTCTTTTATCTCATTATCTTAATCTGAGTAGACCAAGTGAGTCACAGAAACAAGAATATGTGCTAACATCTGAGAAAAAAAAAGATCATTTTAGATATGATAAAAAAGAAATGGATGACTCTGAGTGTTACATAATACGGACCTTTATATCCTCCTGTGTCCCAGATACAGGTACAGACCCGAAATACCACAAGTTCCCCAACAACAGACCAGGTTAAGAATCTACCACCCTCTGTCCCAGACATGCAGCCCCACAAAAAAATATAAAGATATCAGGGAAGCCTAGAATACATGCTGGCTCTCAGTGAAATAAACAGCTGGCAGGAGGGAGCAAACAGCAAACTCACTCAATACTTCATTACCCATTTCAATTCTTTTGTTCCCTAAGGGAGTCAGCAGAGCAAAAGCACTCTTACACTCTCTAATCTCAAACTTACAACCACTTTGAGATGGGAAAGGCAATTTGCAGGGAGCTCATGGTAACTGACTCACATCTCTCAGTCACTTTCTGCACTTGGCCAGTGTACTTCTGGTGAAGGCAGGAACCCTGTGTGGATTTATATGGAACAAGGATGTGCCTTCAATTAGCATCATGTCTCCAAGGGCGGTATCAGTCAGCAGGAACCACACACTTGAAACGGCCTCATTAGACAATTGAAGCCAAATAACTACTGCTAAACAGAAAGAAAAAAGGGCCAGCTTCATCTCCTTGCATAAGTGAAGGAGTGAAGGGGAACTTCCCTAAGACCTGTATCTCAGCCCCAAGCAAAGGGCTTTGGTTCCCTTTAGTCTATCCTCTGTGCCAGCCCGTGGCTTCTCTTGTTCTGGAAAGCTGCTCTAAGCATTTTGACACCTCAACTAACAAGCACAACCTGCCAGCAGAATAACTCTGATACTCTGCTACTATATTCAGCGAAGTTACTCAAGATGAAAATAATCCATTCTCCAGTCATCAGGCGCCCAGGAGACAGGAGTGTGCAGAGCCTGGTCCTGTCCCTCTCCTTCTCATCCCTGAGGGAACCACTGGAGAGACTAAAACCACAGCTGTATCCCATCCCAGAGGAAAACAAATGTTCACCACTTTTCTCCAACCAGTCCATCTTCAGCCTGGGAGATATTCAGCTGGCAGGAGATGGTATTCATGACTCTACAACAAATAAACAGGAACACCCAGATGCACCTGGTTCCAACAGTGTGTCTGCTCCTACAAGAGGAAATCCAATTCTCAAAAGGCTGTGCCTTTGGGATGGTGGCTGGGTAGGAATGGGCCTCACGGGAAGTAGGCAAGCAGGGAAAAAAGACACGTGGGAGTGAACTCATGGGTTTCTCCCAAGAAGATTTTGTGAGAAAACGAAAAATTAAATATTGATAAGGAAGAGAAACAAATAAAACTAACAGAAAGTAATGTGGTAAATGTGAGAAAGATGCTGTACAAACATCCAGGCTGTGGGTGGGGTGTCAAGAGTCCAGAGAAAAATACACAAGAGGTTGGGTGGGAGGGTGGGGACTCAGAGTCTCTGAGGATGTCTGCAAGCCAAGCTTTGCAGCTGGGAATGCCCATTAGGACTGAGAGAGAAATAGCAATGCTATGTCTCTCCTGATCATGAAGTAAGTGGGGAAAGGACCCAAACTACAACATTTTGAAGATCAAAATGAAGGTGTGTGGGCTGACTGTACAGCAGAGAAGTAGATATCTGTGATACAACAAATGTTTGAGGACAAGATTATTTCATTTAAAACAGAGCTCTATTCCCTGACTTTGGGTTTCATCAGGATAAGCCCTCTGATGAGGTATAGATATTCTTCTTCCCTGGTTTTATTGCAAACTATTTTGCCTTACTTTAAGTAAGAAGGGAATGTAACTATTGAAATTTTATGGACCCTCCAGGGGATGCCATTTCCAGAACATCCTGCAAGCATCCTTAGCTTCCACAAGACAGAAATACTTATTAGATCAGTATGGATGAGAGAATTTTCAAATCTAACAACAGGGTATAAAACTTTTGTCCATAAAAAAGACAAATTGAGTTTTTACTCTGGAGAGAAACATTCATAAATCAATCAGTGGATGGTATAAAGCAGAATGTAATGTGAAGCAAGAGGCTCAAGAAAAAAGAGAAATAAGGATAACAATTTCAGAAAATTGAAATATAAATAGTAATGTGGCTTATCAAGTTTAAAATCCAATAACTCCTTTAGCATAAAAAGTGGGGGTGGTGTGGGGAGGGGGAATTTTTAAGACTCAAAGAGGCCACTGGTTTTCAGGAGAAGCTACAGCTGTTTTGAATACCCAGCAGTAACCACATGGGAGAATAGAAAGTTCAGCTTCACTCCTGGAAATCTGCTTGTTTGATGTTAATATGAAGTATAAAGAAATGTCATAGAGGCTGTTTTTCTGCAAAATTCTCTTATTCCTTATAAATTAAAAACAAGCTGAATGGTCTTTTAGATGTTTGTTTAGGGTTGACATTTAAAAGTAGGATTTTTTATTTATATGGTTCTTCAGACAGTTTGTCCTTTAGGTATACTTGAGGCATATGGCTTCAAAACATAAGTCATGGTTAAATAAGATTGCCATGGAAAAGAAAGAGATAAGACAGGAGATAATTCAGGTGTGTCTCTTCAAGACCAATTCTTGGTCATGATACAAGCTTGAAAACAATGTGACTTTAAAACATCAACAAGCAGGAGCTCCATGCCTTTTGGTACTAACCATCTTTTACATCCATACCACTGCCTTTAACTGGCATTGAGGATATTTATCAATTTTCAAGTTAAGTCCTGTAAATTACTAGCTATTTGTAATGTCATATGAAAACATCAAGCCATAATTTAATACTTACTGTGAGGCAGGAAAATCCTGTGAATTTCTTTCAAGGTGGATTTCAACTTTCTATTCCAGTTTTGTAAAAAAATTACCATGTTTTCTCAAAAAAACAAGCATAATGGATTTTTCCTAGTTTGCTTTTAGGTGGCAAAGCTGCTGGATTCGATTTCCAGTCAGTCTCTCCTAACACTTTACATTGAAGGTGGGATTATATGGAAATCAGTGGAAGTGCTGTTTGAACAATGACTAGAGGAGTAAGCTGTACATTGTGTTAATATAAGGGATTCTTCTTCCAAGGAGACAAATTGATAGACTCCATTATTATAAGTGTTAGTTTTTCAAACCATTCTTAAAATTAGTTAATTGGTTCAGGCCAATTAAACAATGTGCATAGCTGGCATATGTGATTGTAAGCAATATTGTATCCACCCAGCCAGATCATGGGACCATAAAGGAAAGGAGCTGGAAATTTAGGTCACTTAGGTCTTAAAAAGAAAAGTCTCCCTATATCCTCATAGTACAAAATCATTATTCTGGTTAATTAGCCACCCAGTTTTTTCCCAGTCTATTGAAATGCCATTGCTTCAGACCACGTTTTCCATTCTGGAGGACAACCCATTGCTGATAGAAGTAGATCTGTGAGGTATTGTTGCTTGAACACAAGGAAGGAAAGGCTTTGCAGAAACGAGACAAGAGCACACATTCATGAATATGATGAAGACCAGGACAAGTGGCATCACATACTCCTTTTACACACAGGCTACACATTTGTTCCACAGATTCCTCGCTTCCTGTAATTATGTCCTTTTAAAGGCTATTGATGTGATTTGCGTTAGGACAAGGCTCACATAACTATCTGAAATTCACTGCATTTCACTTGTGGATCATTAATAACAAAGTGTGGTATCTCTGCTGCTTGGAATTGAGCACAGCATAAGAAAGAAAGGAATAATTCCACAACATTTGTCTTTTGGTAACTTGTTCACAAAGTATTAATCTTCATTTGGAGCAGTGGGATTAATGTTCAAAGACTCATGTGCTCTAAGAAATTCATTCCAAGACTTCATAATCTGCTCTAGGATATTCCCAAAGGAGAAAAACCACCTGAAACAGATTATTCTTTCTGTTTTTTCCAAAGATTTAGAACAAATTCTTTACAAGTACCAAATCATTCTGCACTGTCATACCACTCTTGTTCAACAAGGTGTTTGTGGCTGGTCTAATTCCACCGTGAAGGTCACATATTGCTTTGTTCTGAGATCCACAGGGATCACTTCAAATGATGGAATAAAAGAACATACATTCATAATGAATGCTGTTACAGGGATATAATTTTGATAAGCTTCAGACAGATCCCACTCTCCTAAGGCATGGCTGAGTGCCCTGCTCTCGAAGGCACTTGAAAACACAAATAAAGGCTCTGGTATTCAGGCATCAGTGGTCACATACGTTTTTATGAATGATCTTTGCAAATTTGGTGAGAGTTTTTTGTGTTGCAATTCAGCAATGCCACTGTCAGGCCCCAGGAAACTGAGTTCTGCAACAGGGACCAGGGCCTCATTCCAGCTCTAAGGCCAGCCAGGAGAGCTGGGTGAGCTGTGCTGTGTGAGCTGTGTGCTTTCTGCTGCTCAACGTGGCATTTGGCTGTGTCTCACCCTTGTAGCCATCTTCTATCCACACAGCCATGACTGCTTACTCTGAATACTGATGTTGGGGTCCTCAGTCCTCATTCCAGAGTGACCATCCAATATCCAAGGTTTACACTTTAAGACAGAACACCTGGCTTTGGCCTGGACCCACTGTTCTCTTCTGTTTTCCATGGTGTTCTGACTGCCTAGACTTTGATCACTTATCTTTCCCACAGCCACCAATTTAAAAACAGCATTGATTTTTCTCACTTCAAGCCCAGGCTTGTATTTCTTACAATACCTGACTGCCATCCTCATCCTGGAGTCCAGCCTGGCAGTAATTGCTGTGTGGGATTTCCCATGTCTCCTGTGTGTTCCTAGTGGCTGCAGCTACAGAACGTCCTGCATTGCCCTGAATGTTAAGGATTTTGTTTACTCAAACCATGACAAGGTACAGTGCGAGCAAACTTCCAGGTGTTTAAATATTAAGAACAAGAACCCAGGCATGAGTATTCTGACAGCTTTTCTGACTAATGGTAGCATTATTCTTTTGCTCAGTGATTCTGCTGTTTCTACCACTAGTTCTTTTCCTTTTGATTGGCCTTTAAGAACATTCAGCCTGAGAAACAGCAGATGCCAATGCTCCCTGAGTGCTCCTGAGTGTATCTCTGTGGGCCAACATTATCAAGACTTTCACCAACTCATGAAAGCAGCGCTACTCTCAGTCCTCCTCCTTTTCATAACTTACTAACAGGCAAGTCTTCCTTTCAAACTAGTCTTTCCTCTATTATTGAAGTGTTTTATTATTTTTGAGCATGTCTATAAGCAAAGAAGTTAAGTCTCTCCTGACTCATGGTGTCTGCAAAGTAGATGTGTATACCTGAGATTGTCATATATACCTTCTCTGTATTCTCATAAACAGGTTCTTCCAAACCTGGATATCTACCTCAGGATTAAAACTCTGGAACTTAAACTGTATTCATGTGTACTCTGTAGCATCTAACACTAAGAGAGATGAAGATTGCCTGAAGCCTGCCAAAAAAATTAATAAAGTAATGGCAGATTCCTCACAAGCAGTAAACCTCACTTTTGAAAATAGATAAACTCACCTTCATCAACATAACAGTTGTGAGTTAATGGTTGCTGTCTAAAGACCTTCATGCTCCTTGTTGCCAGAAACATCTGGGGATGTTAACGTGGTTCACGTAGATTGTGCATTTAACTAATGGCAATACATGTTATGGCTAATTGAGACCACAGGTGCAAGGGATTTTCCTCTAAACCCCATGGCATAGGTGCAAAGGGCCACATCAGGACATGGTGTGAACTGAGTCTACTGTTAGCCTGTGCAGACAGGCTTATGGAACAAGCATTTCTTCTCCAAGATGGAAAGAGCAGCTACTGCCAGCTGTGGTCGTTTGTTTTAGAGACCTCTCTGACACCTAAAGATTTGCCAACAGAACAGATTTGCCTTCTGTGAACAACTCTTCCACGACTGCAGGGAATCTGCCCCCTTTCTGTGCTAAAGTGAGTGAATGCACTTCTTTTGGAGCATACTCGCAATGTGATCAAAGATGCTGGAAAAACTGAGGAACGATAGGAAACAAAACTATGTAAAACACCTCTGAGGTATGGGGTTTGCCATCCTAATATCTATGAAAGTTGTTATCTGTGCAGAATGAGTGTAAAAGACAACAGACATAGGTTCTGAACAAAGTATGAGTGCATATACATTAGAGAGGGGGAACAGAGATGAGATGGGGGAAAATATATTTCACAAAGTCTGTTTACATGCTTAAATCTCCTGTTGAAAGCCACTCCAAACTCTCTTACCTCACTCGCTTCCTCTGGACTGAAAAGAATATGTATTCACTACAGATGTCCTAGTTCACCAGTTAAAATTATTTCTTATCTTTAACTTTAGGAGGTTGATTCTATTAATCAGAACAAAGGAGAGTGTGACAGCTAGAAGGGGAACCAGTGGAAAGCTGGGAATATTTATTACAGCCTTTTGGGTCTCAGGGTATCCAAGTCTTATTTAATATTTTGACACATTGAACACTGAGCAATTTTTTTATCATCATCACTCAGCTCTGATGCATAAACACAGGCATCTATTAATTATACTGGCAGATAATATATATGAAGATGCCTACTTAGCTTCCACTTATGAGAAAGTGCATTATACTCATCAGTGCTGCCCCAAGGCGTGAGTGACTTGTCCTTGTGAAGACATGCTTGCCCCTCCAATTAAAATCGTGAGCAGGAAGCATCTACCTTTCTCATGAGGCAGCTACTTCTGACAGGCATCAAAAAGTACCTTTCCTTAGCCTCAGGGTATAGGAGCCAGAACAAGTCAAGAATTAAAACATTGTAATGGGAGTGGATTTTCACTGCTTATGAGGATATTTCCTGCATAGTAAATACAGATGTTACTTTATATGCAGCAGTCAGAGCAAAGATTGTCCCTTAAGACAGAATATTAAAATGGCAGCACAGTAGCAAACACCCTCCTTTCCAAGCTCAGGGGCCCAGCACATAAGGGGCAAACAGGGACACACTTGAATCACAACTTGATGCCTAGCTATAAAATAATGTCTTGGAACTGAGTGGGGCGAGGATCCAGTAAACTTTCCTAAGATGTACTGGGGGACCAAAACCCACTTCATGTGTATGAACTTGTCTTTGTTAATTTTTTTTTCTAACTGCTAGCTACAGCTTTTTCAAACTGAGAAATCTGACCCCAAGTAAGATTCATCTCATGGCCTGAAATTGAAGTCTCTGATGGTCTATTGCTGCCATAGTTAAGAAGTTAGGCTAGCCTAAGAAGCTGGCCCACAGCAGCTTGATGATTTCTGTGTCCTGGCTATTGCCATGTACTCTGCTCTGCACAAAACTGGACTGCAGGGAGCTACCTGGCATTTTCCCATGTAAGGCACTGACATGGAAGGTGCCTTTAACCATTTATCATTTATCTAAGGGGGAGTTGAACCTATTTCCAAGCCTGAAGAGCAGCAAATAAGATCCCTCGGTGGTTTAAATCAGTACATGTTGACTGGCTTCACTCAAGCTTGGCCAGGTCCTGGTTGTATCCTTTTCCTTCTATGAAGACTCCTCTAAGACTTCCTAGAGGCAATTCCAGCTTTAAGTAGATAGTGATTTCATTCTGGAAAAAACCTTCGAAGTCCCACTTACCCCCCGAAAGGAAAACAGCAGTGAAAAGAAGCTCATCCCTGCCTAACTGTTCTAGTGGTTAATATGGTGTTATTATTAATTTTTAATGCAATTTCTCATTAATCAAAATTGAAATTCAGGTTACAGATCTCAGAGTAACATGTTCTGCTAGTCTGGTAGTCACCTCTTATAAATTTTTTTTCCCTAAGCAACTACTTTTCAGAGTATTGCATTCACAATTTGTTCTTATTCTGTTCTTAACGTGATTTGCAAAGGGATTTGCAATATGAAATGTGTAAGGACAAAATCTGTTTGTCAAATGTTCACAAATGAATTTTGAGAGTGGATTCTTGCTGCAAGAGTCTACAATAGTCTGGGTGCCAGATTACAAAAAAAAAATCTGTCAGCAGGTGAGTCCGGTTGATCAATTCTGCTGCATACAAAGTTTATTTTTATGGTAAATAGAACTTATGAATTGATGGTACAACTAGGAATAGACTTTTCAAAATCAAATGTGACCTGGTTTTACAGTCTTAATATCAGAAGAGATGATAAGCAGCAATGATATTAATAATAAATATTCTCAAAATTGAGATGCAGAACCTGAGTGCGGAACTAGATACAGCTTGCCTCAATACACATATCTGTAGAAATCTAATCAAGACTGATCTTACATTCAGAGCCTGAGTGTCTCAGGTGGACTGGAGGCAGAAAATGGTAACAAGCTGTCACTTCTTGTAATCCTGGGCAAGGATAAGAGAATGAATGATTAAATTCCCCTTGCTCAACAAGGAACCAAAGAAAATGTCAAAATAGGAATGCAGAAGACCTCTTTAAAAAGAAAACAAACTCTAACTGTCCCTGAAGTCACCACTGTTTTGTGTACAGCATGAAATATTTAGATGCTGAAGAATTGAAAACTGAATTCCGAAGGGGTTCATTGTTGACTCACTTGCCCTAAGAAATTCATCCTCATGTTTTCCACAAGCACCTGCCTACAACAAGGACAATGCTTGGACATCATCTCTTTCTATCCATTATTTATTTATTTATACAGCCATGAAATAGGAGCCATGTCTGTGCCTCCCTGACTCCATATCACAGGATATAGAACACCATGGAATCTCTGCATGGGACTTTTGGAAGTTCACTGAAGTTTTAAGGAGAGAGAATGTCCTGGGTTGCAGTGTATTCTATTACCATCTACATGAACTGTTGACACCAGGTGGGTGGTGTTGCTTGCCTCCACCCTCTGGACTATCGTCTGTCAATGGGTTTTGCCACATGACTCATACATAACCCATTCCAGACAATATTGTGTTAATGGCCAATCAAGGCCTTACCACATGACTAACAAAATTACATCATCCCATTGTGAGATGCTCCGCCCAGAAGGAGGAGACAAGCATTCCATCCTGGATATAAGCTGAGATTGCAAACACCACAAGCAACCCTGTCTACTGGCTTCCCAGAGGACAAGAGCTACCACTGGACCTTCAGCTGGAGACCAGACTGCTGAATCACCGCTTCAACTGAGCTACTACGTTTGGACTGCTACCACCACCCCAACAGGGTGTCAGGTTGTATCTGACTTTGTCAGTGCTTTTCCTTGTATTATTTCACTTATTTTTAATTTTTCCTATTGAATTTTATTCTGATTTACGATCTCCCACTGGTTTGTTTTCAAACCAATTCAGAGAAATAGAGAGAAATGATCTTTTTATACTACTAATGATTCCCAGAATTTAGAACAACAAGTTTTACTCTATACTCTTCTGTTTGTACTTCCCCCTTTTGATCACTGTCAGAGAGTAACTGAATAACAACTGATATAGGAGGAGGTTGTGTAACCCATAGTGATTTAATGATTTTTCTTCAGATTTTGCCTTCTCCAGAAATGATCATTGCTCTGTTTTGCTAAGAACTCAGTTTGGGACCCAAGCAATAATTCACATTTCCTTGGTTCAGGCAGACTGGCCACAAGCAAAGCAGCACAACACTGTCCAACAACAGCCAGTGGGGCACTCAGCCAAACTTACCACCTCCCTTTCTTTCTGCATACTTCATGTTGGAATACATCATGTTACATATATCTGTCACATGTCACAAACAATTTCTGTATGGATGGAAGGATGTACACGTGTGTATAACACACACACTTTTCCCCAGCTCTCCCTTTTCATCCTGTACAACAACTGCCATCCAGACCAGGGGCCTGACAAGTACATTCTTACTGTTGGGGAATAATTAGTGTATTTTTCATTATGACCAAGTCCAGCTCGATTTGGAGGAATTAGAGGCTTCTGTTAACTGCTACCAGCTTCTCAGTATTTGATGTAATCAGCAGTATTTATCAGCCCCCACCGCAACACGGATTTACTACAATAGCTGACAGCTTCTTTCACTAGTTGTCACTCAGAAATTTGCTGAATCTGCCCCAGGCCTGGCTCATTACCTGTATTTTCAAAGACTGACATCTCACACAAAATGCAAGCAAAGCCATCTCACTCTGCAGAAGGTGTCAGCTTTCAGCAGCCATTTGTTATGTAGGTAGGCAAATGCCCTTCCACAGTCTCCCACATCACCTTTCACTGAGAGAAGCTTCTTGTAGCCCCCCAAACCCGCTCATGCTTAATCCCTCCAAAATCCGCCGAGGTTAGACATTCTGGGACTCTGTTGTGTGAGTGACAAGTGCAATCATCTCACTGCTACTTTGCTCTCCTCCCACCTTCCTGCCTCTGGGCTTATACTGAGCTTTCTGTAGTGGCCACTGTACCAGCTGGAATCTCACATTTGAAAATGCAAAGAAGGAGCACTCTCAAGGTCTATTGGGGATTTTCTTTCCATTGAATTTGACAACTTTGACCAATAATAATAAATATCTCCAAGTGGGTTCTAAGTAAAGAAATTATACACACCAACAACAATTTTGATAAAACATGTGGAACTTTGCCAGACTCAGGAAGATCTGCAGCACTTGGCAGCAGACGGAAATATGTAACTGCAACCAGGGAAATATTGTGAGTTTACTATCCTCAAAAAGTTTACTGTCCTGGAAAATTGTTATTGTACAAAACACATGCCAAGTTAATATTGTAATGGATTTTATGGCTTGGAACAGCAGTTAGCGAGTGCTTGTAGCCAGAGGGCTACATCCTCAGATGGTGTAAAATAAGTGAATGTGGAGGAAATCACAGATTTATTAGGAACAGACTTTTAAATATGGTACAGCTGGTCTGAGAATAAACCTGTGGTTGCAAACCTTCTCTTACAAAAATTGATTCAGTGACTTTGTGTGATTGTGAACATAAGAAATGTATAACATCTAATAAATCTAGAGGAAGAGAGATGTGTAAAATCTCGAAGACATATGTATTAAATCTAATAAAGCAGTCTAAGATTTTTTTCTAATAATAGAAGACAGTTATTCCTTGCTGATGCACATGGAACTATTGTGCCTATGGTTATGATCACCTGAACCCACTCAAAAAAACCTTTGTTGCTCCTACCTGCTTCTTGCAGAGGTGTTGTAGGAGGTAAGAAGACAGCTGGAGTGGAGAGAGAAGGGCAGGCACCAAGCTGTTTCAGAATGCCTTCACCTTGCATTGTTCAGGTCCTTTTTTTTCAGTTCTGTAGCCTGTCTTCCACTTGCAGGTCTGTTACCTTTCACCAAAGCTGCTACAGTGTTTTAACCTCTTCTCCTGCTGTTGTTTTCATGGTGTTATTCTCATGGTGTCGCACCTGCAAACCCTGACATCATTCTTACCTCTGATTTCTCATGGGAAGTCACCAGAGGAAGAATGACTCCTTCCTTCCCCTTGTTCTTCCCCACCCTTTATTTTATAGCTTGAAGTTTATTCTAAATGAAAAGGATAAATGAGTCAATAACATAGTGGTCAACAGAGACTGGAATCTCAGTCTCAAGTGAATCAAGCTCACCGTGAAACAACAGGAGTATCCAGAAGGGAGTTTGAACAGGTCACAATGAAAGGCATATGGTCACTGTGGAAAAACATGGTGGAAAATTATCATCATTAGAATCACCTGAAGAGGATCACCAGAAGATACCTTCACTGGAGATTCTGTTGCACCTCTTCTTGGCCATCCATGGGTGAAAGCTTTTGCTTTCCCTGTTCTCTTTCTTTGTCTCCTTTGTGTTTTTCCCAACAGAAATTTTAGAGTGGGTGTGTGCCATCAGCTACAGCCTCCATGAATAAAACTTTAAACATTTAAGTCTGTCTCAGCACCCTTTGTGTGACAAGAACACCATATGACCAACCTTACCTCTTGCCTAGGGCTGAAAAAACTTCCTTTAGTGCTGGGCTTGACACTGACTTAGCATGTAACTTTCTGCAAGTCGTTCCAGCCTCGGTGCTGTCTCCCACAGCAGCGATGTGGCTGTAGCAACTAAGCCAGGAGTTCTGTCCCATCTCATCAATGGAGAAACTCACAGAGCAACCCAGCCACAGCCTGAGTGGTCTTCAATCTCCCTCCACAAACATCTCTATCTTGGTATGTAGAACTTCTCCCCTGGATTCTTCTGTAGCTTTATCTAACACAGAGGCAATCTGAAAATTGCTTTCTCAGTTAAAGCTTAAAGTAGCTGTATGTAGGAGTCTGTATTTTATTTCCCCCATATCTCAGTTCCTCAGCTGTAAAGAACTCTGTGGTGTGGACTCCATATCCCACAACACAAAAGCCTTTTTCAGAGGCTTACATGCAATTATGGCACAAATTACATCAACAAAGTAAGTGATGGCATGTCTGGACACTACAGCTATATCTGTATTTGTAAATTAAACAGTTACAAGGAAGGCTCCCAAGCTGTGGAAATTAATTGTCTGCACTGTAAATTTGCACTGTTAAATTATTCCAGTGCAGTTTGGGCCATGTCAGATGGCTTTAGCCCTGTCCAAAGTACTCTCTGAAAGAGCTTGACAGCTAGAATGGTCCTGGGACAGTCACAGGAGGCAGTTCATAGGCAACCTCTATTTTGGAGGGTCAGAAAATTTAATAACACATTTTGGGACAGTTCTGTAACACCCAGTCCCACTGCTACTGGGTGAAAACAACCCTGGAGAACTAAATGACAAAATGGAGTCCAATTAATCGTGCTTATACAACACATTTAATCCCCGAAGATGCCATTGCCCATTCCAAAGGGTAAAACCACTTTCAGAAAAATCATTAATGCATTAAAAAATCTGCCCAGTATTATTAGTTTGAAATGTCAAAGCTTTCCTGCTTACAGTGAAGTTTCAAAATCAATATTTTGTCTCTTTAGCAGATGTGGTTTAAGCTCTTATTGTTGTTAACCACCTGCAGCCCTTGCAACCTGGACTTTGAAAGAGCTCAACACTTCTGAAAAAGAGAACATTTTAGTCAGTTCCTGAATAATGGAGCTGAAGCAGAAGAGACCAATTTCCTTTGATTTCCTAAGCATGGTAATGAAGGAAACTCTTATTCTAAGCAATGATATAACTTGAAGGCAAATCTAACCACTCTGTGCTTTCAGAATGGATGCTCACCCACTAAGGTTGCTTAGCTTTTTGCATGGAAATACAAACATGAAACATTGCATTCTCATTATTGAAGGAAAAATGAAGTCGTGAAAAGAAGCAAAAAAATTTTATAATCAATTCTTCCTGCTGGCTTTGGAATAATCTGGAATAGCTAGAAGTGATATGCTTGTATGACTTGTCGATAACCACACAAGACTGATTAAACAAGTTCATAGACTAGAAAGATAGAACCATAAAATGGTTTAGGCTGGAAAAGACCTCTAAGATCATTGAGTCCAACCATTAATCCAGCACTGTCAAGTCCACCATTAAACCACGTCTATAAGCACCTACCTGTGCATCCTTTAAACACCTCCACAGATGGTAACTCCACCACTTGGACAGCCCTTGCAGGAAAGAAATTTTTCTGAATGTCCAATTTAAACATCCTCTGGCACAACTTGAGACCATTTCCTCTTGTCCTGTTTTTTGTTACTTGGGGTAAGAGACCTCCTCCCACCTCGATACTTCTTCTTTTCAGGTAGTTGTAGAGAGTGAGAGCAAATCATCACAGACCCAAGAGAAATTTTCCTAAATAAGCTTGAAAACTTCAAAATGAACATGACTGAAAAGAAATTAAAGGAATCAAACAGAAATTTTAGCCTTCAGAAGAACCAGGGCTTTCATGACACCAGAAAATATTCACGTAACAAACACTGAATGGAAAATTAGTGTGGGAAAGGTTCAAAGACTGTTCAGCAGTGTGCATTCTGGGGCAGCTGAAAATACCCAAAAACACAAGTAAGCATGTGGGTGAGCTCTGTGCTATGGACTTGCACTTGAATTGAGTTTCTTTTTTTTCTATATTTATTTGCTCAGACTCTGTATAGCATCATAACCATCTCTAGTTTCCTCTCCAACAATTAGCTTTAGTTGTGTTTAGAATAATGGAGAATATGCATGTCATATTCAGCTTTCAATTCTGTAGCTAAGCACCAGAATGCATGTAATCTGTGAATGGACCAGCAAAGGAAATACACAAATATATACATATAT
>VZRO01006727.1:91698-192113 GCA_013397915.1 Daphoenositta chrysoptera
GTGCAAACCCTTGCCTTTTTAAAACATCTTGCAATGACAATTGGCTTCCTTTGTTGTTCACCGATATATTAGCGTTATTAAGCTCCACAGTGGCACATTAACCATTAGGTTTTCTTCCATTTTACTTCACAGAGTGGAGCATTATCACAGAAGGTTTGAGGGTAAAGAATTGAATGTACTGTACTGACACACTGAAAAGTGATCTATCAGTACAGGGTCTTTTTCCTCCTTTTTAATTTTATGGAATGTTCACTGCTGTCAATTCTGCACCCTTTCTGTGAGCAGGACTCTCCTGATCAACAGATGTGGATACTGAATGATTACAAGATTATACTACCCAAATAAAAAATGCATTTGGTCCCTGAAATATGTTTTTATTCTACAATGGAAAAACTGTTCTTCCTCTGCAGCAAACAGCCATTCACCAGGCTCAGTTTACCTTTAATTATGCATTTCTACAGTTTTCCAGGACCTTGGAGCTTTTTTTGTTTGTTTGTTTTCTCTTTTAAAAGACCTTTACTATTCCTCCCAGTGTTCACAACTTGATAGTATTCATCTGAGCTAGAACAAAAGTTTACTAAGCATCTGTTTAAAGCATGGCTGGGAAGGGCACATTCATGGGAGCATCTGGAGAGAGTTGCTCCACTCTTTGTAACAACAGTCCCACCATCTTCTTGGTGTCCTGAACTTGCTCTCTGAGTTCTGCTTGTGGAGGTCCTGAGCCTTAGTTCAAGTCATCTCTATGTAGTCCCTAAAGACAGAGAAAAATTCTGCAGAAAGGAAAGCCCTAAGGATTCAAATATATTATTTTACGAAAAGCATGTCTGTTAGATGCTTTAGCCCCTGAGACAATTTCAACTGAAGAGAAGTTTCTTGTAGTAGAGCTGGATAAGGTAAGGGCCATTACTTTTCAGGCTATAAAATCTCACTCTAAAAACTTCAGTTATACTGAAAAGGCACAGAATTTATTGCCTTCTCTAATACAATACCTGGATTTACCGAAATGAAAAGTCAGGATATTTTTGTGTTCAGCCTAGTTTTCATGTCCTACATGTCCTCAGCCCTGAAATAGCCTTAAAGAGATATAGAGACAAAGATAGAGGAAGCAGAGGCAGTTTCTCTGTACTAACCTTCCAAAATTTGATTTGGAAGAGGTGGGAAAAGTGTGAAGAGAAAGGGAATGACTCCTGCTGTTTTAGGGCTAGTTGAACAAACAGGGACTCTTGGCTAGTACAGCTGGCTATGAGGAGCGATTACTGAGCCAGGTGATTATTTCTAGAGAAGAGCACTGGCTTCGTTCAGTCACCCTCTGAAATAGCTACATCTGGCAGACATTTGGATCCTAACAGCAGGGAGGCTTCCCTCCCTCTTTTCATTGCTCTACACAGAAAAGTCAGTCGGGGTTGGCTGAAGTATGCTCTGGAGAATGATCAGTGCTGAATGCAGCAGGATGAGTTGCAGGAATTCGAGAGGTTGGCTCATTTGTATACGGGAGAGAAAGTGTCGCCACCACCCCCGGGTTTGGGAAACAAGCAGGACTTCTGGAGTGGTGATGATGGTTTCTCTCTGTTCGGTGGGGTGCAAGGAAGATGGTTTCCAACACTTCTTTGTCATGAGGATCCTCCTACCTCAGAGAGAAAACAGTGGAGTAGGAATCTTATTTCGCTTTCTTTTTTCAATGTTCAAGTGAAAGGTCCAGGAGCACTACTTAAAAAACAAACCATGCTTATCTTGTAATCTTATTGTGCCAATAAAGGACACACAGTCTGTGTCTAAGGGGGTCTGATTTATTCGGTCCTCAAACCTCTGTTTACATAAGGACTTGATGTTGTTCAATGTAGGCTTCAGTCCCATTTACATTCACTGGTTCCACTGTGGTCTCAGTAGATCTCAAGATTTGAGATAACAGCTTCAGTGTCCCACCAACAAGTAGTGCTCATGTGAAGCCAAGCAACACCTCGTTAATATTTATGTTGACAGACAGAGTCACTCCATAAAGCTTTTTTTTTTTTTTCCTAATAAAATCTATTATACGCACTTAGGAATGGTGTACAGCCTTATGGGAATTTTTTCCAGGTATGAGACAGATCTTTGATTATACAAGGAAAGACCCCACCAGCTGCAAAACACTGATGTTGTTCCCAGGCACTGGGAATACTGTCCTATGCATCACAGGGTTATGCTCCAGTAGCCACCCATAAGCAGATGCTGAAACACTCTTATTTTTATTACTTCAAATACACCTAACTTTGCTTGTAAATCAGACCTCAATGAAAAGAGATAAAAAGTCAACAGGCAGTTTTGGCAACCATTAAGAACACCCAGGCGGAACAAAATTTGTTGTGGAAGCTTTAGTAGGACCCCACAAATCTGCAACAGCCTGAACTAAACCTTTTTCCTGTATTTCATTTTCTTCTCTTCAGCTATCAAACACAGATCCTTCAATAATTACTGTTAGATCATCCGAGCAACCTCCTTTAAATCCTGTTCTATTAAGTTTACCTGGCTGTATCTGCTCTTAGAATGAATACCTTGTATTTAACAAAAAGGTTGTTCATGTTTGGCTAATCCAGGCTTCCTGGGAGGACAGTGAAAGATACATCAAGTGCCATCACTGAAAGATTGATTTTTTGTTTTGTCACTTGAATTATCTTGCTTCAATTTCTGATCCTTATATTCTTCTTTTCCTCCTGAAGGGCTCTTTCAGTGCCTGTTGTCTCCTTCCCATGGAGGCACTTGCCCACCGTAACAAAGCCACCCTTCAGCCTTTCTTTTCAAACAGATTGAACTGTGCAATCCACCCACCTTGGAGTATTTTCCTCAGCTTTCATGTAATATCACAGATTCACATGCCAGCTGAGGTGCAAGGCATCTCTGGAGCCCATCTGCTCAAAACAGGGTCACCCAGAGAAGGCTGCTCAGGACTGTGTCTAAACAGGTTTGGAATAAATACCAAATAATCATAGAAATAAATAATTATTCAAGTTGCATGGATCTATGTTCAGCATTCCAATCAGAGGGTGGAATGGTAAAATAGGGTCGGCTGAAAGGGATCTGCAGTGATCTGCTCTGTTCCACCACACTCAACGCAAATGTAGCACCCAAATGGGATCATATTGCTCCAATTAGGTATTGAAAATTTCTAAGAACCTCCCCATAAGTTCACTGGGCTGCTGTTGCAAAGCTTCAGCATCCTTGTGGTGAAGACTTTATTTCTTATGTCCAGGTGTAATTTACCTGGCCTCATGTCTCCCTGGTGCTTGCTGTCTATGCACTGCTGCATTCAAATACTCCTTCACCCCTGGAATTTTTTAAGTCCACTATAGTCATATGCATTCTTGATTTTTAAAGAAAATAAAAATATTTAAAAAGTAGTTTGATTTATGTGTTCGTCCAAGCTAGCCATAATCACCTAGGAGACAAATAAATAGAGTTTCCACACTTGAATGCTCTAAAAATCACAGACCTTACACCAAAGTGTTAGCCAAGAGCTTGATAAATAACAGTAAAATGTGATTTTTATGAAAAATTGTGTTCTTATCAGCTTTTGACCAAGAGCGAATCTTTCCAACACAATAGGCAGGCCTATTGAGCAACAATTATTATTTTAATTATTAGATCAACAATTCATTTTGATACAGAACTAGAATTCTGGAGGAATAGTCTAAGAACACCTAGAATATAGAATTAGAGATCAAATGTGATTAAATGCTTTGCTTTCACCCTATTTTGCTGTTCTTGACTCCAATATGGGTTTTGGGCATTGCAGTAAGAGTCTGTCCTGACAGGATTGTTACCTACAGCCCCGGAGCAGTGTTGAAGAACCTGTGTGTCCATGCTACATCTTTTCTTCTTTTAGCTCCTCCCATCCACCTGAACATCTCTACCCAGGTCCCATCCATCTCCTCAGGCAATGTCCAGTGACTACAGTGCCACAGAATGTCCTTCACAAAGCAATTCAGGTGCAGCAGCTGAGCCAGCACACACCCAGAGGCAAGGAGCTGACAAGTGCTCAAAATTTCCAGGTATGGAAATCTGTGAGGCAGAAGAAGCTTTGAGGGTGTATAAGATGCCCATAAGATTTATATGTGTGCCTTCATATAATCTGTTACATTTAAGGTCTGTATAATGGATTTGGGAGGGGTATTTACAAGAGTATTTTCCCTACCATCATCATTTAGGGAGCAAAGTACTGAACACATTCCTACAGCACATTGTGCATGGGGAATTTCAGTATCTGGCATCTGTTAGGAGCATGTAACATACATTGAGTAAGGAACCTGATCCCTGTATAGCTCATTTACTTAATAAGTAGAGGCAAAGGCTTTACTCATTTCCTCCTGCTACAGCACTGAATGGCAACCTCACTACTCAGCTACCCAAACAAAGCTTTTAACCCTTAGCCCTGAGGCTGGCATGTAGGCATTGAATTTTCTGCTCAGCAGGCTCTGTAATAGTTCAGTCTCAGTGTGGAGTGCACTTCCCTGTGTTGTGCCAGGTTATCCCTGTGTTGTGTCAGGCTATCTCTGAGCACCGTGCTTATGTTCAGAGAACAACCTCATTAATAATGTCATATTATTCAGAAGTCAACCTTGTGCATCATGTCGTTCATTGTGTGTTTTGGCAACTGAAAAATAGCCTGTCTAAAGATGCATTCATTCTTGAAATGGAGAAGAATGTATAATTCTAGCATACCTCATTCCAGACATGCAGAAGTCACCATTGAAGCTTGATTATTTAAACAGAAAAGTATGGAATCAAAGAAACATAAAATCACGGAATGGTTGGCTTGGAAGAGATCTTAAAAATCATGTTGTTCCTACCCCCTCCCATGGGCAAGGACACNAGCACACCTTCCACCAGATCGGGTTGCTCAAAGCCCCATCCAGCCTGGCCTTGAATCCTCCCAGGGATGGGGCATCCACAGCTTCTCTGAGCAACCTGTGCCAGAGCCTCACCACACTCACAGTAAATAATTTCTTCCTAATATCCAATGTAAACCTACTCTGTTTCAGTTTATATATGTGTGTATATGTATATATATACACACTATATGTACTTAGTCCTGCTTTGGAAGCAGTCCCATCCATCTGAATTGCTGCACTTACCCGTTAGCCACTCCAGCCCACAGCTGGGCGATATGCCCTGGAAAAGCAATTATTCGGTCCTTACAGGTTGTGTGCACCCCTCTTAAAAGGAATAGGTTTTAAAATTAGGGCAAAATGTTCCCCAGAACTGGCTTGGATCCAGCAACACAATTATATGCATATTCAATTTTAAAATTGCATACTGTAGTACAGCTACTTATTAACTGTACCTCTGCAGAGCTACCAGCAAGCCACCAATGTATTTCTCTCTGGGTAATTTAGCTATGTAAGGCACATCCATACTCTATTAAACAAATCAAGAAAGTATATTGAGAAAGCTCATATGGATAAACAGATGCCAGAGCCTGAACTGCAGCAACTTTACTGCGGAACAACTTGGAGGCGATCTCTGTTAGGCAGTCACTTATATCTCCCGAGCATGTTGGAAATATAAAACAAAATGAACTAATTTATTTCAGGGAAGTTAAGTAACTCCATTTCTCAGCAGTAAGGCACGGGGCCACACTAACTCATTTTGTTGCAGACATACGTACATGCTATTAAACTGCAAATCTTTGACAGTTGGAAGAATATAAAACTCTCTCCACAAAATAAAACATTAAAATATATGTTGAAAAAGAAAACTCCAAGGTATGCCATCAGTAATAGATAATAAATAAAGCAGCATTTGGGAATTAACATGAATTATTGTTGTTATTATTAATAATAATAATAATAATTTTGAAACTCAAACAACACCACTGTAAATAAAATAAAGGCAAAATTTTGACCACGAAAATAATCACCAGGTAAGAAAGAAATTATTGTGTTTCTGTAGAAATTATTGTTGTAGATGGAAAAGCTTCATATTACTGAAGACCTGGCTTTAGAAGAAAAAAAAAGCATTTTCTGGCTTTTCTCATTCCAAGACTGACACTCCCATAGCAAACACTCTGATGAGATATCCTGTGGAGGTGGGTGGAGAGGGAGTAAGGTAAACAATCATAGGATGAAGTGTTGTCCCACAGCACACAGCTGGACATTGCAAACTAAGGAAAGCTGACAAGCATTGGATCATATAATTTATATCCCAGAGATCTGCAGGAAGCCACAAGGGACAACAGAAAGCCTTACGAGGAGTCTTTTTTACATAATATTTTGCATGAAGGAGGAGGAATTAAGTAATGGAGCCAAGCATAATTAATTTGGATTATGGTAAAAGTTCTAGCAGAAGGTTGAAAAAGCAGCTGCACATGGAGAGAGAGGAACAAGTGCCCTGGTAGGGAGGTTACCTCAAACTTACTTGTGTTTCTTTGCCCTGAAGCTGAGTGAGGCATTCATGCCTTGAGTTTCTTGAGCAACAATGGCCTGAAGTAAAGACTGCGTACTTATAAATGAAAATCTGCGATTACCCAAATGGCTGTCCCTGCTGAAATCATGCATTTCAGTTCTCTGGTCAGCAACACACAGATGGGCACTAAGCAGGCAGAATCACAGAAGCAACACATCCATGATGGTGACAGTGACAAGCAGTTGCAACCTCAAACTTCAGATGCTGCTCTGCCTGGAAAGTTCATAATCTAGAATGAGGTTTGCAGGAGATCCTGAGGTGGACCACCATGGCGTGGTGGACTAGGCTGGAGGAAGAGACAAGAGACAGACTCCCCTCTTTTGGCAAGCCCATGCATCACGTCGAGATATCAGATATCAGCCTGGAGAAAATAAGGCTCCAGGAAGACCTAGCAGCCTTCCAGAACCTAAGGAGGTCTATAAGTAAGTTGGAGATGCACTTTTTGCAAGGGCACGGAGTGATAGGACAAGGGATAATGGTTTCACACAGGAAGAGGGTAGTTTTAAATTAGATATTAGGAATAAATTCTTAACTGTGAAGATGGTAAGGCAGTGGCACAGGTTGCATAGAGAAGCTGTGGATGTCCCATCCCTGGAAGTGCTTGAGGCCAGTCTGAATAGGGTTTGGAACAATGTGATCTAGTGGGAAGTGTCCCTGCCCATAGGAGGGGGTTGGAACTAGATGATCTGTAAGATCCCTTCTAAAACAACCCATTCTCTGATCTTGTATTTTGGATTCAAAGACACATGGGGTGAAGAACAGGGTTTTGACAGAAGAGGACAGTTTTTGGCAAGCTGGAAAAGAGTACATAATTAAGAATGTCCTTAAGGACACCATCAGGGTCTGCAATGATGTTGAGAGGCAGCCAAGCACTCACTGAGATGAGACATAGAAGCCTGCGGAATAATGGACTGCTGATAACACCAATATTCCTAGAGTCCAACACAGGAACTGTCTCTTGCAATTTACATGGGAAAAGCGTGCTCAAGATTTGGCATAAATTGAGCCCTCAAGGAATTATTGCTCTGGTCTCCACATGACCTCTGGCTGCCCCCAGCATGACGCACAGCAAATCTGACAGAGCAACGGAGACAAATGTTGATGACTTTGAGGATAAACACCCTATGCCATGTGTGGACACTGCAAGGCTTCCCAGACAATGCAACCCAGCCCAGACCCAGCTAATTTAAGACTTTATTCATCATTCATTGATCTGCCTGAAATAACTTGGTGAGCTAAAAAAGGACATAATTTTAAAACACAGCAATTACGTTTGTTTGGAAGAGGTTTTTTTATGTTTCAATTTCTTCCTTATTTTTAGCTAAGTGTGCATCTAGTTTTCCCTGAGCAATATCCAAATCGCATCTAATGAAACTTCCTTAGTGCAGGTCACAAGCTGAGTTTCAGCACTGCTTGTAGTCAGAATTCAAGCTGACTAAATGAGTGCTGAAAGGCAGCCAGCATAGAAATGGTCGTAATATTTTCATTTTAAATTGAATTAAGAGTGCATAGACCTTACTTTATCAGAACAGCTACCATTTTCTCCTGAGAAAACCTATATACATTCTTTTTGTAAGGTTAAGCATTCCTTTTGCTCAGGTCTAGGAAGGTAGGTGAAAACAGTTGGATGGAAACAAAAGAAAATATCTACAGGATCTTGGAGGAACCTGGTGTTTCTGCCTCCGGGCTCCCATCTTCTAACACATACATGTGCCTTGTCAATCACAGTGGATTGGATGCAAAATTTTACAGGGCAAAGCCAGTTTTGCACAAGAAAATTTTAGGCTTAAATACCTAAAATTTTCACAAAGGGCAAAGCAAGCACTAAGCACTCCTAAGTGATCTGCTTAACTGACGCTCTGCCTGCTGCTCTGAAAATCCAGCTGGTTTATTCTAATTGTCCTCAGAATACTGAAAAGCACTCAGCAGCCATCCATTCTGCTCAGGCCAGCAGCAGTGAAATCCCAGCTCCCTTCAAATATCATTTTTCATCTTGTTTATAAAGTTTGCCAAGTTCCCAAAGAATTAAGGTCTTATTCAGCTTTGCCGTGATTGCAAACAGATAGGGAAGAACACAGGCAGCAAGGAGTCCATATCTGTTTGCATCAAAAGTTTTTGTGTGGGCACAGAATATCAAGAGCCTCCTTCACTCATCCATCCAATCACTCAGGTCTGAAATATGAATTCAGTCCATGCTGCAAGGGCAGAGAAGGAGAATTTCTTAGCAGTGACCATCTCGGCTGATGCTTCCACCAGTGTGACACTGGAATAAATTTCTTTGGTGAGTGAATTCTAGTTACTCTAAGTAACTAGCAGGAATGCTAAGATCTTCTTCTTTAGGATATATATTTCATAAACACATATATATACACACATATAGATATATGTAAATGTATATTTGTCTATATATGTGTGTGTGTATGTATATATATATATATCTATAATAGAATGTCGTTTGGATTTAGAATTTTTGAGGAAAAATTGTCAAGCAACCACCAGCTGCCTAGAGCCATAGAAGAGTGAGTTACAGTAATAATAGATTGTTCTCCATTATGTTAAAACTACTCTTAAACTGTATTTTACCAGACACCATGGCAGATCATTAGTGGACTTCTTATCTGTCAAATCTCCCTTCACACACAGCAGCCTGACAGAAACAGAATAATAATTTTGTTGGTTCTTCCAACTTCTTCTGTCATTTTAGACTGTATTTATCAGAAGGGAACAGTGTTTCTGCCAAAGGTAATATTAACATAAGTTAACACAAATTCCTGCAATTAAATCTCCCTGAGAAACGCTGCAAAGAAACATCCTTCTTCAGAGGTTTTAATCCAAAACAGAGACATCTGAAAGCAAATCTGACTGCAAAGAAAGGTGACAAACCACTTGGTTTCCATTCTCTGAAGAGGGAAAACAGCATTAAATAATTATGAAATCAGTCCAGCCCAAGAGAACGGAAAAGGAAAGAAAACTTAAATACTCAGTGATGGTACACTGAGGGGAGGGAGGGTTTTGTATCTGGTGAAGGCAAGGGCAGCTTGCTCGTGGATCTGCAGGTGAGGCTAAGGCTCACCAACAAACAGCCAGCCTACACCAGCTTCCCAGAACACGTATTTTTTATTTGGGGAGAAGGCCATTGAGATCCCATCTCCCAGCCAAGAAGGTTGTTTTTACTTTTATTAAAATCAAATTATAAAATAAAGCCCCAGCCAAAACCACAAAACTCTCCTGGTTTTGTATTACAACTGGATGAAGCCTCCACTCAGCTGTGCGTGGTTTCCACACAAAAATATAAATTACACACAGGTTTGGCGATAGGAAGAACATATTCCCCATTTAGGGTTAAAAGTGAATGAAAGCTGCATGTTTATGGGCCTCTTCATAAAGCTTTTCCACAGCTGTATCTGTTTTATAAATAGAACCAGTCAAATTAGTTGTACAGTAATACCCATTACAAAAGAGGTTCTTCTGTATTTTTCCACCAATTCATCCTATTTTTTTTTCATAAAAACTTACTCTTTGTTTTGAAGGTTTTTGTCAATATCTTGTTTGAGCACTTGTACAGTAAAATCCCGGAGTCTTTCCAAATGGCCAGTGTGTTTATTCATTATTTTTTGTGTGTCACTAACTACAAAATCACAAAATATTGTCTCCACTCTTGGAGTGGCAACGGAAGTGGCAACGTGAGTGGCAATGGAAGCACCAGAAGCTAAAATACACTAGGCTATGAACACTTTCCTGGGGTGACTTTCTGGATGAATTATTCATGCAAAAATCCACAAAACTTTCAGGACTTTTAAATCTTTTCAACTATACAAAGCAGTCTTTCCAATATTCACAAATACAAATAATTTTTTTAAGCCAGTCTTGGCATCATTATTTGGAAAATAAGCTGTTCTTCCTACTATCAAATTAATCCAAAACACAATTGTGTTTATTCCTTAAGCCTTAAAAAATATTGCACTGTATCCTCTGACAGTTACAGTATTATAAAAGTTCTTCCAAAGTTTTTATTATACTCCTTCAAACTCTAATTGTAAATAGAGAAAATGAGGGAACAGGGGGATAGGGCTTTTTAGCCAAAAATAGCAGGAATAGGGGAATAGGAAGAGATTTAGCAAGTTGACCTAGAAACCAAGCAACTACACTGCATTCAAGTTGAATAATGTAACCACCTGCTACACAGAGCTGAGGTTTGAGGTGAGGACCTGAGCACTGCATTGGCCTTGAGCTCACCCATTTCTCTCTCTGAGTGACAAGCAAGATGAAGAAAACAGCTCCAACTCAAAGGGGACCAGCCAAAAGGCCACACGGATGCCTCCAGATCTCACAGGGACTGCCAGAGCAAGGATCTTCCTGCTCGGTTCAGATGAGATACCAGACCTTGAGATCCCCTGACTGCAGGCCATCTGAGAATGTATCAGTGTCAAGGAGAGAAGCCAGCATTTACCAAAAATATGTAGAGAACTAAGTGAGAGAGCACCTTCTTAGAGCTGGCATAACCCAGCCCCAGAGCCAGCATTTTTCTTTCTTTGCAACAAATAGGTGTGAGCTTATCTCCAGGTACAAAGACTAAAGGAATTCCCCAAATGAAGCAACTGAGGAAGGACATTCCAAGTGATCCAAAATGCCTCGGCCACCCACAAGCAGTGAGACAGGGAAGTGATTAAACAACAACAAAAAAAAAAAAGGCAGAAGAAATAGGTCCTTTCTGTGTACTGTAATAACCATGCTTGCCAAGCCAGGATTTGGTTTGGTCTCTATATAGCCACAGCTATTTAACAACCTAGGCTGTCACACTGCAAATTCAACAGATGCAGAGTAGTGGAGTGTTCCTAGGCCTCTTTGCACAGAGTTGATTAAATGCTCAAGAAATTAATAATGACTGAGAGAACTACCATAATCTTCCAGGTCAGCAACAGCTGTGGAAATGACATTTATGTAACATGCTCCCCATAAAACTATTTGATGGAAAAGTTGAAATACTCCCATATAAATTTTTTTCCCAAAAAATATTCTCCAAGGTCTAAGCTCCTACACAGGAGTTGAATAACCTCAAAGGTCAGCAAAACAGGTCTGTGAAATCAACAGAGAGAGGAACATTTACCCTGTCTCTGGGTCACATTCTATTCATAGTGTTGTCTGTGGAGTCTGCAACCAGAGAAAAACTCCACCAGAGAGAGTTCAGTGCTCAGGAATACCAAGGAAAGGTCGCTCCTGGCAGGAACAGCTCCCACCAGTAAAGCATTGTGAGTGTCCCCATGGTGAGGGGAAGGATCACCAAGCCAGCAGAGCAGCGATGGCCAAACATGAGGCAAGAACCAAGAGAAAAGGGCTTGGAGAGAGACCACCGGCTCAAGGCAGAGGTGGGTGGAAAAGGACACCCACCAGTGGGTAGTACTCACATGTGTTGTGGAGTGCACAGAGAGGGCACAGCAGAGCAGTTGTTCACAATGGGCTATGACTAATTACTTTCATTCACCAGCACATTTGGAACCATATTTCTCAAACAGTAACTTCGTGAATGGTAACGAGACCCCAGGGTATTTACCACACCACTTATCTGTTATTAGAGCACAATACTAATGTGTCTGTGGGAAGTTGAATATTAGCTGAGGGGCTGGAATAAAAGGGCATTCAAATTCCAAGGAAAATTAATTATATAAAAGCACAAAACACTGATGAATCCATCAAACACCAGCACACTAACAGAGACAAGATAGACAGGTCAGCTGCAGCAGGCATTCACTCTTCAAAAAATGTCTGGATATAGGGATCAGAATTAAACTCCTGCTCCCTAGGGTCCTCTCTGTCTGAGTCCTCTCTCTCACATGATGCAATGGCATGGCCAGATATGCTGTGCTGCCATGGCTTAAGAGATTACAATCCCAGCATGTCCCTGGCCACTCGCCCCCACCTTTCCCTCCCACTACATTTGATGCCAGTTACTATCCTTCCATAACCTCTAGCTAAAAATGTGCTCGTATCCAGATTTTTCTAAGACTTTTTAGTGCATTTTGCTTGTTCAAATCATTCAAGAGGACATTTTGGCAGCCTGAAGCTCAGAAAAACTGCATCAGCAGAACTCAGGAGGAGGTGAGGAGGACTGGTCATCAGGATGGTGGGTTAAGCACTCCTACACCAGCTGAGCTATGGCCAGATCAGCCTGATGGACTGCACAGGAAAACAGGAAAGCTCTCCTCACAGCATCAGCCAAGGGACGTGACACATACATCTTTTTCAAGATTTAGGCCAAATTCTGTCCAACCAAGGACTCAGATCGTTTCACCATTACTGTATTGGACAACCTAGACATCAACACTCTTCTTCTTCCATTCCTCCCAACAAAAGGAAGACATGGAACTGGGCGGGGGTTGAGCCCACCTACAAGTAGTGAGATACCTTGCACAGAAATCCAGGTGAAGAGGCAGTTTTGAGCTGTGGTATACACAGCTTGTACTTATGACACAGAGACTGTGCAGTACAGAAGAGAATCTCCTCTGCAGCCAGAACTGTCCTTCACTGATCAAAATCACCCACAGAAGATCCCAGCTGGAAAGAACCATGTCAAAGTCAGGACAGTATGACAGGGATGACAATGCTGTTATACAAGGGGTGGTAGCCATAGAGCTATAGCTGAATGCTTTGAGACACTCCCTTGTATTCCACTGCACTCCAGGACATGAAAAATAAATCCAGAAGCAGAACTAGCTACGAGCAGAGGGCGTACAACATCAGAAATGATTGTTTGGGATCTGCCATGCTGATCCTGGGGGATAGGAAGCTGTGTCTGTGCCAGCCTGCTGGGAGGACTAATATCACCCAGAAATTAGGACAAATGTGCTGGCAGAACCCAGGCAGAACACGAGCCTGCTGCAATGCATCTCGTGGCCAGGACTGCTGTGGGGAGCTCAGCACCGAACACAGATTTCTGTGGGCACTTGCATATCATACAACCCACAGAGGGTCCTGAGAAGGCTCTATTTTGCATGGTAAAAGTGTCAAACATGTTTTTACTGCATGTTAGAGAGGACTTGATGTTTGATTTGAAAAATGGTACCTTCAGTAACTAAAATATTACTACTCTTTATCCAATCACACACACACGCAAATGCTGGCTCTACTGATAATTGGTGATTTGGTCCAAAACCCAAAATGTCAAAATGAAAATATCCCCCAGTTCACCAGCAACTTTGGTTTTATCTGATGAACTAGAAACTTGCTGCAGAAAAGATCAGTGATGTGCTTATGGATTTGCAGTGCTCCATGATATCCAATAGAGCTGGCCAGATATAACACTCATGCTTTGCCATGGGCAGCTCCCATTCTCATCTTGTATCATCCCCTCTGAAAACACACACTCCTATTTCCTTAACGGATATTCACAGAAAAACAGATCCAGTGCTGTGTATATGAAGGAAAGCTGCAAAAGCATTTGCAGTCAAACAGCTGTTTCCAGCAAAAATCCAAACCACAGCCACACACAAGCTCCTATGAAGAGAATTAACTCTATTCCAGCCAAAACCAATATGAGCATAGGTAAGATTTATAGCATTTTTACAGCAATCTCATCAGAAAGCTGCTTGTTATCTACTCATGGGAATTGTTTTTTCTTGCATGTTAAAGCCAGGAGGAAACACGACACTGAGAGATCTGAGACCATGAGGGCTACTTGACAG
The DNA here is from genome assembly GCA_013397915.1 of Daphoenositta chrysoptera. NCBI lineage: Eukaryota > Metazoa > Chordata > Aves > Passeriformes > Daphoenositta > Daphoenositta chrysoptera. Next base: position 105,816 of record VZRO01006727.1, read on the forward strand.
GCCCAGGTTCCCTCTTTAGAAATTGTGTGAAAAATCCCACCATAAATCCTGAAAATGAAGCTGATAAACTTGTCTTCTATGTGCCAAAGGAAATTAATTTGACATGAACAGTTTAAAAATGTTGTAGAGCACTCTCACTTTCCTTGCCAGAGTTTCTACCCCTTGCAGCAGTGACAGCTTCAGTATTTGACTCGGTTGAGGAGGTAAAGTATTTCCGTGGGAGCAGAGATAGAATAAATGACCAATGGTAGTAATGCCTTTCTCTGGTCTTAAAATTAAGAGCCAAACACAGTTAGAAGGGAAAAAGGGGTTTTTACCTGGGTATTTATTTTAGGATCCTTAGGTGCAGCACACCCAGGTGAATGCCCGCAGAGCACACGGAATGCACACCCATGGGCAGTCAGGGATCACATCCCAGGCCTTACAAATGAGCACATCTATCAAAGATTCCCCAGGGAGAGGCTCCAGTGAACCCCCTGCCCGAGGAACCTTCCCCTGGATGGGCCCATCTCAGTTTACAGAGTGTGTTCTAGAGAGGACCTTGGTGTCTGGGCCTTTCTGACCCCTCACTACGAGGCTTCCAAGATGTTTGGTCCCTTGGCTTAACAAAACATTAAGTCTAAGAATGTGGGCTAGAAGCACTAAGAATATAGAAAAAGTATATAAAAGGGGTATAAAAGAAAAGGCAAAAAAACTCATCATGGCATCAGTAGGAAGAAGGGGGAAAAACGTTGGGAGATCTGCAGGTTTGTGCAAGGGCTCTGTTCCTAAAGTAGCAACTGTGGTTTGGGAGGTTTTTGCCCTGCAACATTCCTTCTCTGCTCTTCAATCATACCAAGGGTCAGAAAAGTCGTTTCTGTGCCCTTGCAGCAATGTGACAATTGCAAGAGAAAAAGCAACCTCTTAAAACATTAGTGACAAGCTATTTCAGCTATTAGTTCTGAAAATTTAAAAAAAAAAAAGGCTGTAAGCTGGTTACCATGTAATAGCTTTATCTCAAACTGAGGAAAAGGAAAATATATCCATGAAAATTCAAGAATTATTATTTTTCTTGATGAGCAGGCAATATGTAGGTGTCAGCTCAAAACAGCCCCAGGAGGTTCTGTATCCTTTCCTAAGAAAGGAATCACTTATTGCAGTTAAAGACAACAGCTTAAGACCCTCAAAAAAGATTTTAAAAATATCCCACAGGCAGAAAGGCATCCAAATTTGCCACATAAATGATTTACTGTAAATTTTTTGTCTCAGCTCTACAACTCAGATTAGAACTCAACCCAGCAGTCACCTTCCATATATCTGGAATCGCGTGACGCTGGTTCTTGTCAGTGCAATGCAATAATCACTGACTTGCAGGTTGACCAAATACTTTCCACAGTTGCTAAGAACAGATGTTACACCATTCCCTCTGGCTATGAGAGACAGAAATAATTGGTCTTTGTGCTAATATACTTCTATTGCCCCATGATCTCAACATTCTCTAATATCCCTACTGTCTCCTATGAAATAGGAACAATGATCCATTAACACAGCAAAACGGGATGTATTGGCCAAAAATGCATTAGGAGAGGACAGGCAAACACAGGAAACTTTTCCTTGGCCAGTTCAATTGCTAATGTCTGTTAATCCTTGAAACATTCAATTTTCCTCCAGAGAGCATAAGATTGAATTAAGCTTTTAAAGTAAAACAATAAAAAATAATTAGACTGTTTTACAGGGTTCAACTTAACTACAATTTTTTTAACTACATTTTTTTTGGTTTCTTTATTTTCATCTTGTGAAAAACATACTGTAAATCACCACCTATCACAGCCACTTTTCTAAAACCATTGAATTGCTTAAAGAGTTCACTTTGTTTTAAGCTTAACTAAAATAAACAACCTCACAAACCGCTGAGTTACAACAATGATACAGATCACCATTTCTTTCTTTAATTTTTTTTTTTTTTTAATCTTGGAACATGTATTTGAAAGATAACAAAATTGACAATGAGGAAAATTTCCTAAATTTTAAAAGAAATGAGTTCTGCCAGTTCAATTCCCTAAAAATTTCTAGAAGATCCCTCTTGGTTTTTCATTGCCCATGTAAACCTCTTCCCACATGAGCAGAACCATCAAGAAAGCTTGGTCGGCCTCTGTAGGTCCCTCTGAGTGGGCAAGGATGCTTTTCTCCTAACATACTGTAAATTTCTAGCTGCAATCCACATGCTTGTTTGTTTAGGTTGCATGGATCTACAACGGGATGAGTCTCAGGAAGCCTGCTGCTGTAAGTGTGTAAAGACAAATAAATTTCCGATGTTTAGCAGCAGTACTACTAATATGGCATGGCAGTTCAGTTATCAGCCACACTGTTGTGTTAGGCACAAAACCCTAAAATATTTCTTGTGTGAAATCACCCCAGTATAAGAAGTTTTGATCTAAGTATCAGAATTCATTAAATGCCTAAAGCCATTTTTTGACTCTTACACACTCCAGCACTACCAAGTATATATATGCCAGTCTATAGCTATAAACACAGCTCTGACCATAACCAAAATGAGACTTTTCACTAAAATAAGACCACACACATCTGCCTCTTGTCTCCTCGAGTAATGAGGCAACAGTTTGGAGGCAGTCCTGCAAGGCATGGATCACTCTGTCCTGTCCAAAATCTTTACAGACTCATGAGACTGGAGGCTTGAGCTACAGGCCCAACCCTAAGTGAGGCCAGCAGAGATGGTGCTGTTCACAAAATCACAGAATATTTGAGATAGGAGGGGATGTCTTGGAGATTGTTTAGTCCAAGCCCCGGCTCAAAGCAGGATCATCAAGAGCAGGTTGCTAGGGACCACTTACAGCTGGATTTTTAATATCTCCATGGACTTCATGCTGGTGCTCACAGTGCTTTTACCCCTGCAGTTCAGTTTTCAGTCCACCTCCCTCTTTATTTATCTACTCTGTATTTCAGTTTGCCTATGAGGATACTACAGGACAGAGTGTCAAAAGCCATTGGTCTCTCCTCATCCACCGACATCATCATTTCTTTTTAGAAGGCTCTTCCTTTGGTCTGGCCTGACTCCCCTTTCTTTAACCTAGGCTGACTACTCTCAATCACCTTCTTGAACTTAATGTGTTTGGAAATGGTTTTCAGCAGTATTGCCTTCTCAAGGTGAGGCTGAGCAGCCTGCAGTTCTCAAATGCAACTTCTTGCTCATCTGAAGTGACACTGGGTGACAGAAATGACACTGGGTGAAAGAAATAAAAAAACTTAACTGAGAGAGGATGACTAGCCAAGGCATCCATCTTGTTTATCTCAGCACCCTGGTTTGCTGCTGACTTTTCTCGTTACTGTAAAAATCAGAGCTGTCCCAGATAAGCAACATAAAGTCGATTTCTGGTTTTTTTTTTTCTTCCTGCCCTGGATATAGCCAGACACAGTTGTGCACTGATGTCTCCTTAGGACACCTACAACTCATTTGTCTGCTGATTGTCCCTCCAGGAGACATCAAAGTACTTAAAGTTCCTGATGAAGATCAGGACCTGTGAACAGAGACTTCTTCCAGCTGACTGAGGAAGATTCAACTAATTTTATCTGATCAGGTCATCTGCAGCAGAAATCTGCAACAAGAACAACACCACTTCCTAATCCTGACCCATAAACTCTCAGTTTATGGCTTATCACTCATGCCAAGGCAGAGCTCCACCTGTTCCCAATGCTCCCTCTCATACAGGGCAGTTCTCTCTCCTTACCTCTTCCGGTATCTGTAGCCAACCTTCAGAGCACTCCAGTCATGCGAAATATCTCACCACAACCCTAAAGAGGTTGTGGCCCTGCTACTGCACACAGACCTCTAATTCCTTCTGCTTGCTGTGCTGCACTGTTGAAATGCCAGCACAATCATAATGATTTCCCAGAAAAGGCATGAGAACTTTCCTAGTTTTTGACCAGGTTGTGGAAGACCCCAGTGTGTTGATTCCAGTCAATTTTGAATGGGTTCATCAGAGCCCATTTTCCCTGTAGCAGTCAAGCTGATGAAGACCTGAATCTGCCCAGGAGGGCTGAGCGATGAAGAGTATTTTTTTTCCTGCCCTGCACCCTTTATTAAGCACTAGTCCAACTCCAAGTTCAGAATGGACCTGTGAAATTTTGTCAATTCCCAGAAAAATTTCCCTTGATTCCTTTAAAGCCTTGCATCTTTCTGCACGGTCCAGTTTTGCCAGTGTGGACATGATCCTACTGAGTGATTTCACACTTCAGACACACCAAAATCTCCCACCATTTACAAAGCAGGGTCATTTCCCCTGTGACCTGTGTGACCTAACAACATCCTCTTGTTTTGTATTATCAGTATTTCAATCCCATTTACACAAAGTGGGGTGATCACACGGGCCTGATGTGATCCTTCAGAGGCACAATCTACCTCCCAAGTGTTCATAAAACAAGGAGGTGAAATTTATTTTGGAAGAGGAATGCTGAATGGAGATCCACAGAAACTCATTGGCCACCTTGGGACTGAACCAGTCATATGCTTAGATGCTCACAAAAGATGAGTAGCCATGAGGCTTGAATCTATTCTCATTTATATTCTAGAAGATACTGTTGTTCAGGAGTAAACATTATACATAAATAAAAGATTGTGAGCTGTAGATTTTCAGTAGCAGGTAAAACCATAAAACGTAGCTTATCACTAGACTACTCCATGCATTCCCGTAATGCTAAATCTCAGACTACAATGACCAGAGAACAAAAATTAGTGAACAAATCCCACACATTTCAATGAGATTTTCATACCTTATAACTCCTTTGAAACAGAAAAAGCGCAAGACTTTATCTGTATTTATACAATGCCACCTAGTGTCGTATTCATCAACATTTTTTAATCCAGAGATCACCCAGTATTTTTTAAAAATTTTTGTTTGCCGGCACATTGCCACCAAAATGCTTTTCAAATACTCAAAACCAGCAGTAAGATTATGTGGTCAGAGCTCATTCTTTATCTCCATTTTTCCTGTGTTGTTTTTTACAGTGCATGCAGGAATGTGACTTAATTCTTACTATTCCTAATTTGCAGCAACTTTATAAGCCCTGATGCCACACACCACAAAAAAATAATAATAAAAAAACCAAAACAAAACAAAAAAAAACCAAAAAAACAAACCAAGATTTGTAAAACATTTTTGTATTTAGAACAGCTTTGCAGTCACTGGAGAAAAACAGACACTTGGAAGTACTGTCATCTCACCCTAATACCAATACATAAGATAGGGCAGATGAATTACAGCCCCGAAGTTCCTCGTTCTCTCTGCTCACTGTCTCCACTATCCTGCAGTAGGGAAACAGGTAGTGTCTGCCTCCCACTAGTGAAGTAAGCAAAACTTCTGGAGAAGGGGAAAAGTGGAAGCCAATTAATTCTGGCATCAGGGTGAAGTCTTCTGCCCCACCTAAGGGCTTAGAGTTGCAGAATGGATTCACCACCATCAAAGATGAAGGGGAAATGGATGTGACTACAAGTAAAAGGCCTGGTCCACTCAGCCTTAAATCATGCAAGACTATCAGAAAGAAACAGCAAGTCCCACCTCCACCACCTCCACAGGGACAGAGGCACCTGTCTGCCAAACAGATCAAACACCTATAGAGCCTTGCTGCTTGCCATGGGCCAGGATCCAGGTGTTGTGGAGGGACTCCCAGAGCTCACCTGGTCCTCTGACCACTATGTCCTGCTGTTATTCCACGTGGGCACAAACAATACTGCCAGGGGAAAACTGGACAATATAGAAAGTGACTACAGAGCTCTGTGGGCAGTAGGCAAGGGCATGGGGACCCACGTGGTGCTCTCCTCGATCCTGCTGGGGAGGGGAAAGGATGTGAGAAGGGTGCTAATAGGACAAGTCAGTAATTGGCTGTGGATCAGAATCACAGAAGACACTGAGTTGGAAGGGACCCATGAGGATCATGGAGTACAACTCCTGGCCCTGCACAGGACCATCCCCAATACCTGAGATCATTGTTCCAATACTTCTTGAGCTCTGTCAGGCTTGGTGCTGTGACCACTTCCCTGGGGAGCCTGTTCCAGTGCCCAGCCACCCTCTGGGTGAAGAAGCTTTTCCTAAAATCCGCCCTAAACCTCCTCTGATACAGCTTCAGGCCATTCCCTTGGGTCCTGTCACTGGTCATCAGAGAGAAGAGATCAGTGACTGCCCCTCCTCTTCCCCTCATGAGGAAGTTGTAACTGCAATGAGGTCTCCTCTCAGTCTCTTCTTTTCCAGGCTGAACAGACCAAGTGACCTCAGCCACTCATTGTAAATCTTTCCCTCAAGGCCCTTCACCTTCTTCATCGTTCTCCTCTTCATGCTCTCTAATAATTTAATGTCTTTCTTATATTGTGGTGCCCAAAACTGCCCACAATATTCCAGGTGAGATAATCCCCTCCCTTGCCTGGCTGGCGATGCTGTGCCTGATGCACCCCAGGACACACTTGGTTTTCCTGGCTGCCAGGGCACTGCTGACTCGTATTCAACTTGCTGTCAACCAGGAACTCCAGGTCCCTTTCTGCAGCACTGCTTTCCAATCCCTCATTCTCCAGTCTGTGCATACAACCAGCGTTGCCCCATCCCAAGTGCAGAGTCCAGCTCTTTCTCTGTGTGCTGGTGTTTGTGACAGGAGTTGGGGTTCAATGACCATGGGACACTGTCTGCAGAGTAGCATCTGCTTGGAAGATGCTTGCTAAGCAGAGAGAAGTCACTTTCATCTTGACAGATGACCTCATAAGGAGGGCTTTAAATTCAGGAAAATGAAGGGAACAGTAACAAGCAGTCTTGTGAAGGAGAGGTGGACAGTCACTGAGCAAAGGGCATGTGGAGTGATGTCATGTAAGGGACCACAAAGTCAGCAAAATGAGGCTTAAGCAGGACCTCCAGCACATGAGCAAGGAAGTGCCTGGAAGACACCATTACAGAGAAATGCTCCAAACCATCTCCAGAAACTCACGGTTCTGGGGAACCACTCTGAAGTGCCTGTACAGTCATGCCATAGTATGGGGCACACACAGAAACACAAGAGGTACTGCCTGAACATCAGGAGACACTTTGTTCATGTGAGGGAGCACTGGCACAGGTTGCCCAGAGGGGTTGTTGTCTCCATCCTCCAAGATATTCAAAAGCCATCTAGACATGGGCCTGGACAACTGGCTCAAGGTACCCCTGTGTGAGCAGGGGGTCTGGATGAGATGATCTCCAGAGGTCCCTTCCAACCCTAACCATCTGTGATTCTGTAAAGGGAGCAAGAGTGCCTTGATCAGACTTCCACACTGCACACCTCTAAGGTTCTGTATAGTAAAGAAGAATATTGGCCAAAAAAAACATTGTATGTTGAAAGAGGGGATATAAGATCTTGGTGCCCACCAGCTCAGTGTTTAGGCCTATGCACTCAATATTTTGGAACAGACTTGGAAGGAAAGGATAATTAAAGTCAAGAGCTAAAACTGTGTCTTATCTAAGGTATATTATAAGGTACATAGCATTCAGGGAATTTGACTTCTCTCAGGAGATAATGGACTTCTTATGTAAGCATAATGCAGAGCAACTACTCTGTCTCTTTTTAAACAAATATTGGATACAGTGCTTCATGTCCTAAAACAGGGTCTCCTGAAAGAGGAATCACTAGGCTATCCATAGGTGGTTAGTGCTGTTTCTCAATATTCAATTTGGGCCCCAAGCCTATTTAATGCTTTTATCTCACTGTTGCCCTGTATTCCATTAAATTCGGGATTGCCATTGCTATAAAAGACCACAGGCTTCATTCTTTCTCTGCGAGGCCTCAGGACTTGCCAGGCTTTGTTTCAAACATGTCTTGGCTTGCCTAAAGTTTTGCTTTAGTTTGCTCAGCTCTAACAGCAGTTTTTTTAGAGACCATGGTCATTATTGCCTCGTTTGTTGTCTTTGTTATAATAAAAACGTGGTAAAACCTTATTTTTTTATATAGACAATACTTATTCTGCACTTAAGTGAAATATTTATGACCCCGGGATAATGATACATTGTATGGGGAAAACAAGGCTGATATGATAGCCTTGAGAACGGGGACAGGGGATGCAGCACAAGCAGCCAGGGGTTGATAGAGAAGAGACATTCATTAGCACTGGATACCCCCAAGGCTGTAAACAGCCCACCAAATGGGCTGTTAAAGAAGTGCACACCTGTAGCTGAGCAAAACAGCTTTAGGGCCAACAAGAAGGCCAAAGAAGTTGGCTTTGCACTGGAGTCTCATTGATAGCTGGAATTCTCACCAGCTGTCCTGGGCATTGATCTAATAAAGCTGTTAAGCCTATGCTTAACTTGAAAGAGCACTAATGGAACTCAAAGCTTGAAGCAAACAGGATTTAAGCTGAAGTTAAAGTAGCTGTCAGGACTGAATGGGTTGTTTACATAAAAATATTATAGCTCTGTGAAGCTGAGCAAAGTTTTCCAGTTTCCTCATGATGAAGTAATATTACAAATACAAGAAGAATTACATCCTCAAAATGTATGTATATTTGTGAGCAGAAACTTATAAATACTTTCTTATTTAATCAGAGAATGCTCTGTCTTCAATGTTACACTGTTTGCTACATACCCACTCAAAATTTTATGGTCTTAGTCTAAATGTTTATGATTTAAAAATCACATGCTTAAAACATTAGTGACAAGGGCAAATATCTAGAGAAACTTGGTCTCAAAACAGCTTTTCTTTCCTTCTCCTGAGGATTTATTGATTTCTCTAGTTGGGGGTTTTCTTCTTTAGAAAATGGGCTGTTCTCTCCCCCACCCTTATCAGTACAGCTGTGTAACTTCACTAATCTGAATCATGGTCTTGCAGCAGGCACTGCCCCACTGAAATGCTGCTAAGGCCAGTATTTATGGGTGTGAATTGCATAGAAATTAGGTGAGAATCTGACTGATTTCAGTAGCTCTGATCTACTGAATACTGGAGGGAAATCAGGCTGCAGTTTTCTAAGCCTTCATGTGAAGATAACCAGCATCAAGTTGTCTCCTGTGCTCAGACACAGTGTTCACCTCAAAATTTCCCGATTTTTACCTGCTGAGAGTTGGGTCCATAGGCACTAATGTCCTGTGATGACAAAAGGGGCCACAGATCCATTAGGCTGATTCATTGCTGTTTGTCTTAGCTGTAAATTTGTAGAATTATACAAGAGTTTGGATTAGAAGGGACTTTTTAAAGGTCATCTAGTCCAGTTCTCCCTGCTGTGAGCAGGGACATCTTCAAAAAGGCCAGGTCGCTCAAAACTCCATCCAACCTGACCTTGAACACTTGCAGGGATGGGGTGTCCACAACTTCTCTGGTCAACATGTTCCAGTGTTTCACCACCCTCATTGCAAAAAAAAATTAGTTCTTATAAGTAATCTAAATCAGCACTCCTTCAGTTTAAAGCCATTACCCCTTGGCCTACTAAAAAGTTACTCCCCATCTTTCTTGTAGGTTCCCTTCAAGTACTGAAAGCCCACAAATTCAGCTGTTTTAGGATTGGAATAATGGTGGGTGGGGAGGGCATTGGGCAGTAGGGCATCCTTTGGGGTTTTTTCCCATGTGGGTGTTAATTATGCACTACTAACCTTTGAGCTCTTTCTGGTAATCCTCTACCAATGGGAGAAGAAATCTTGGTCTTCTGCCATTCTGGATGATGTAATTTCAATGCACCCATCACCAGTGGGCTGGCAATGATCACAAAACTGGAGAACTCATCTCTCACAGGCCAGGGATGAACTCTGTACAGCAGACAAAGCAGTGAAAAGTGGATCAATACGCTCTAAGCCATATTAAAAACACGTCAACCCTTAATAACTGTGTTTGGCTTTGACTACACTATTACTTGCACTACCATTCTTCTCCCAATCTCAAAAATATCTGTTTCAACCTGCATAAAGTAAAGGAGACTAAAGCACAGAAAAGTCTAACCAGAAACAGAGCAGAACATTTATTGCCACCGGCAAAATCTCATGGTCATCCAATGACTGGATCTGGGCAGGGAGAGGGGCCTGACAGCAGAACCTTCTTCTGTAGTACAACTGCAGATTGAAAGATCATCTTTATTCAAAGCCAGCTCCATTGTCTGATCCAAAACCCACATGTTTACAGTTAAAATGAAGCGTCCTTTTTTTCATTCAAAACAGTCCCAGATAGGATGTGATGGACACTGAGTGAAAGAGGAAACAACAGAAAGACATTGAACAGCTTTTCCCAATGTCATAGAATAGACTGAAAGCAGAAATGGAAATAAAACACTGTGAACGAGTCCAAATAAAGAAGGAAATGGGAGTTTTGAATCAGTAAATCAAGGAAAATCGAGGAACATGACTGCTGAGGAGGGAAGGTTTCCAGAAATAGCATGCTGCATGCAACAATTATTCCCTAATGCTGCGTTCCAAATATGTGTCCAAAATCCCCTCAAAATCCCCATCTCCCCTGAGACAAGGGCTGTGCCTTCATGACTAATGGTGGCTCAAGACCTCAACAGGCGTTGCAGAACTCAGACAGGCCTGGCTGGGGGGAAACCCACCTGACTGCTCACCAAGCCAGAAGGGGAGAAAGGGGCCCACATGTTGCTAACTTGAATGAATTTGTCTGCTGTCTGTTTAGGTCAGGATACTCTGGAGAGTTGATCTGGGGACCACGTTCACTTTAGTAAGCAGAAGAGGAGCTATGCCTGCTCCCTGTGGCTCCTCTTCCAGCAGCTGCATTTCCATAACATCCAAGAGCCCCAGCAGCCTGCTCAAAGACACTTGTGCCCACCTCGGCCCTGGGGGAGCCCAGTGCCTTCCAGCACCAACCAGCCACACAGGGCAGGCTGGATTTTAAGACAATATGCACTATGAGTGCTTCAAATCTACTGTGGCAGGCCTGCATCACTGGCTTGCCACATCTCCACGGACTCACAGTCCACAGCACTACACTGTGGGTGACCAGTGGCCATCACGTGGGCTTCCAGAGCAGGGGGATGGGACATGGAATGTGGTGGGTTGACCCTGGTACCCACCAAAGCTGCTCTATCCCTCCCCTCCTCAGCTGGGCAGTGGAGAACTGTCAACTTGGCTTACTCCTCTTTCATGATGTGAAGATGTTTGGTGTTCCTGCTTGCCCAGGTACCTGTAATAAATATCTCATTTAACCTGATTTTTTTAAAAGAAAGTTAACTACCCAAAAACGTTTCCATTTCCAAACTTTGCAACTTCTGGGATAAAAAAGAAAAAAAGGTGCAAAATTATGTCTTTTTTAAAAAGTTGTTTCAGCAGAAATAATGAAAAAAGAGCTGGAGCCCTTCCAAAGAAGATGAGACAGGAACTGTCAGGAAGCCTCGTGCAGCTTCCCATGGTCCTGTGACTCACAGGACTGCTGTCCTGTGATGTGGGGGGATGTTCTTCTCAACTGTCATCCATGATCCTCTCACCTGCTACAGCGCAAGAACATTTATTCCACAAACCTTTACAGAGAGAAATGTGTCAAACACTTCAAAGCAAAACCAATGCGTGAAACAGCAACACCCATGCAGGACAACACAGCAGCATCAGTTCTGCAAGTGGAAAGTGTTCTGCTTTCTGACAGGGCACAGCATTTCCCAGATGCTGCAGGGTATAACTTGGGTTTCTCCTGGTTCATCCGCATCCTAAGGAGGAGAGCAAGGATGCCTGGAACAGGCTTAAATAGACAAGTCAGCTCAGCTGCTCTTCCAGCCCACATGCTCCCAGCCTGGGCTGCTGTAAGCTGGCACTCAGGGTCTTCTCAGAATAGATGCTACTGACAGCAACAGGAACAGAGTATCCCAGCTCACATTCCCATGGGAACCAGGAAACAATATCTCTCCAATTCTTTCCAGGCCATATTGACTTTTTATTCAGCGAATAAAAAAAAAAGTTGCTCCACAGGCTTTGGTTTGTCACAATGTTGGAGTTGCTGAACATTTGTCCACATTGATTGGCACCTAAAATACAATTTACTTCTGTACTCTCCCCTCTCTGTCAGCAGCAGGCTTGCTCAATTCTGGCCCGTCTGGTCTTGCTTTTCGAACACAGAGAGCAAAGAAGTGCTCTATTTCTCTTTCATTTTTGCCAGTTATTTCTAATTCTTTCTTCTTTTCCTTCCTGTGGCAGGATGTGTCTACCTCCTCTCTACCACAGATGGTTGGTGCCTATACAAGAGATAACCCAGGTGGGTCACAGGTCCAGCATGGGGTCATCTCTGGTGCCAAAAGGGCTCAGGCCCCCAGCTAAGAATCAACATCTTAGTCTGGAGAGCAAATGTGGGGAGAGATGAAAGAAACATAAATATTCTTGACCAAAAGACATGGTTCTTAAGTCTATAAAAGCCCACACATTTATCACGGAGACAGAAGCCTTCTACCCATATGCCCTGAAAGTACCTGAAACTTCTCCCCAGAGTCTGGACACAGATTCCACAGTTATTTTCCTGGGAATTGACGGAAAGGATTTTGATGTGTGCTTCATAAGGAATTGGATGGTAAGAAACATTGGATCCTAAGTAATACTATTTCTTTACTAGCAGTAAAATTAATGGTACCTCTAACCCTGCATGTAATACTAGTTGTCTCTTTTTGTCTTATTCCTCTGTAGTAATAGTCTGTTTTAAGTCTTATGTCTGTTAGTTTTGTGTCTATTAAATAATTCATTCATTCTACAGTAGAGTGAATCAGCCATTATTAAAAAACTTGCGAATGAGAGTGGGTTTTGGGGTGCTGGCCACCTCAATAACGTGACTGCCTGCTGCCGGAGGCCTGGGCAAAAGGCACGTACTGATTTAAATCCACACCATTCATCATTCAACATCCATTTGTAACACTTCCTCCTGTACTACAGTCAGCTGAACATGATCCAGCCTGTGCCCAGGTGGCCAAGAAGGCCAATGGCCCCTGGCCTGGACCAGCAGTGGTGTGGCCAGCAGGAGCAGGGCAGTGACCGTCCCCCTGTACTGGGCACTGCTGCGGCCACACCTCCAATCCTGGGGTCAGTTCTGGGCCCCTCACTGCAGGAAAGACATTGAGGGGCTGGAGCGTGTCCAGAGAAGGGCAACGGAGCTGGGGAAGGGGCTGGAGCACAAGTGAGGTGAGGAGTGGCTGAGGGAGCTGGGGGTGTTTAGTCTGGAGAAAGGGAGGCTCAGGGCTACCTTCTCACTTTCTTCAACTACCTGAAAGGAGGCTGAGGCAAGGTGGGGTTGGTTTCTTCTCCCAAGTGACAAATGATAAGACAAGAAGAAAAGGCCTCAAGTTGTATAAGGGGAGGTTTAGACTGGATATTAGGAAAAATGTGTCCCCTGAAATTGTGGTCATACATTGTAACAGGCTGACCAGAAAACTGGTGGAGTTACCATCCCCAGAAATGTTCAAAATCATGAGGATGTGGCATTTGTGGTCATGGTTTAGTGGTGAACATAGTGGTGCTGGACTGATAGTTGGACTTAATGATCTTAGAAGTCTTTTTGAACCTAAACAATTCAATGATTCAATGATATCATAAAGAATCTTACAAGCATTTCCAACTGTGCATAATGGTTCAGGTTATTTCATTGGTTGGTTCTTTACTTGAGATCTTCTTGGGGAGCCTGTTTTCAGGCTGGGGGAAAACATGACTGGTTTCTCCATTAGTTTTATAAAAGGTCACCCTTGGATTTGTAGGAAACAGTAAAGGAAACCTTCCAGAGGGTTGGGTTGGGAGATCTTGTATCTTGCTTCTTGATTTTTTCCTTAATGTAAGTTTAGCTCTATACATACCTTCTGCTCATCAACTGCCTAATTTTTAAGGAGGCTAAGGCAGCACAAATTGCACAAGACTCTTTCCACTGACTTCTCCCACCTCAGCTCCAGGTATGTTCTTGGAGGGTGCAGGATGGGTATAACTATTGATGCTCCTGGAAAAAGTTGCAGAAGATCCTCTGCCTTCTGGATCATTATCACAGCTGTCCCCATTAGGCTCTGTGCACTGCTCAGCAAGCTGGGGCACTTCGGGCCAGCTGCATCCCTGGAGGGATGGACCAGACCCCAGATGTGTCCTGCAGAGCACCCAGCTTATTCAGAATGCAGGAGAGGCAGCTCTGGGAAGCTCAGGCTCAGCATGTGGGCCTGAGCCCATGGTTACACCCTTTGTGGAGCAGTCCCCACATCAGGCCTTGAGTCTGCCGTAGCACTCTGTTATGATGAAGCAAGGAAAGGTCATCTTTTACCAAAACCTCACAAATTAAGTGCAGCATAGCAGACCCAGACCTCAGAAATGTTTCTTGGGTACTTTTGTTCTCCTATGAACTCCAGCTCAGGGGTTCATCCCTCAAAAACAAGAGACAACTCCTCTCCCTCCTCTGAGGATGACACTATACCTTTGGATCAGTGCATCCCTGCACTGATCCAAAGGTATGGGCAACCCAGGGCTTATCGGCCCAGGTGGCGGTGGCTCACTTCCATCTGGGGGTTCAAGGAGACAAAACATGGCAGTCAGCACACTGAAAAACACCCCAAGATCAAAGCCACCAGCACCCACCCGCACCCCGGTACCTTCTGGTGGGAAACCATCTGGTGAGAGCCTCTGCCCTGTCCCCGACAGCACTCACTGACAAACTGCCTGCGGTCAAGTCCCCTGAAGGTGAGCATGGCCATCCAATTAGATCTCTGCTTTTTGGTGTGTTATCACCAGCTGCAAATTGTGAGGTTTTTATGGTCATCACAAAGGGAGAATGAAGATTTCTAAGCAGCTTATGGGCTCCAGGTGCAGCTCATGCACTTGATAGAATCCAGCTCCTGCTGGAGTGAAGTCTTTTGCAGCTGCATCAGGCAAAGCTGCATCCAGAGCAAAACCTATTTCAGACTTCTTTGCTCATCTAGAGACAAACCAAAAATCAGAAGGTAAAATTTTGGCCCCAGGGAATTCAAATACTTCAATATGAAAGGACTTCATGCAAAAAAATCTGTCTGCAGAGGACGGACAAGGAACCTTGTATTGATGGAAGAAATTAGTTTGACCACGATATATTTGTCACACATAATTTAGCTCAATAGTTTTATTTTATATGGTTCATTTATAACAAAAGTACCATTGCCAGAAAAAGATTGACATCAACCTTCAGCAATGGAGATTTTATAAAGCATTTATAGGAGAGCAATACATACACACTTTGTCTCTATTGAAATGTTTTCTTTGTATTGTCCTTTGATTAAAAGAGAAAATCAAATGTCCTTCTCACTGTAGGATCAAATAAGGCCACATGAAACAAAACTAAGCAAAATCCCAAACCTTTTGTACCCTGTGCTGTGTTCATCTGCACGTGTGTGTTCCTGTGGGTGTATTTTTATATCCGCCTAAGTCATCTCATGGCATCAGGGCAATTAGGGATGTGAGGGATTCCTGGGTGCTGAGTTTTAGAAACATGTTTATTGATAGGAAGGTATTTCTCGCCTTGGCATCTGAGCACAGAGAGAACTCCTCGTCTTCCACGGGGGAAGCCCAAGCAGGAATCAGGGCTGGATCTGAGTGTACATGACAGTCACGTAGGCAAGGGCTGTGTGCCTGGAGAGTACAAGTAACTGCATCTGTAATAAGAAACAGTATTTTCTTCGTTCTTTACAACCTCTAAAAGGAGATGAGAGCAGAGGACAAATCCCATGGCACATTGCAGACATGTTACAGGTTTTATGGGTGACCTTCTCCCAAAAGCCTCTGGATGAGAGATGAATGATTTCCTCTAAAAAGGGGCAATCTCTCAGACATAGGAATGGCAGGAGAGTAGGAGCAGAGGTCCCCTGATCTGCTCAAAAGGTGCCATATTCATGTGCCGATGTCCCCATTGCTCCTACAGCAGCAGAGCTGCTTGGTTTCACGCTCACTGCCTACCCTTTAAAACTGATCCACTTTTTTATGCACAATGTCAAAGTCTTTTGGACAAACTAAAATTAAACCCGAGGAGCAGCATTGCATCTGCTTCATGTGCACAAAGAGGAACTTCAGCCAGTTCAAAAGAGACGTTAGAAATGGCAAATGCCTACAAGCAACATGCAGTTGGACTCCTCTCCTTTCTCCTCTCCTCTCCTCTCCTCTCCTCTCCTCTCCTCTCCCAATTTTTACTGCCTCATGGTTTTATTGGCACAAAATATACTGTCTTCCCTGTGGAGTTTGACACAGATCCACATAGCTTTTCAGAAATTTCATATATGTCATGAGGGGCTGCTTTCCCTCACATGGCAGTTACTTTATTTCCTCCTTCATTTCTTGACTTCAAAGGCAAAAGAAGGTATTTTGTTCAGAGAAGCAGTAAAAGGATGTTGATGAGAGCAGAGTGCGTCCTCTCAGCAAGGTCTTCCCCCTGGAACATGAAAATGCTCCTGTGCTGCAGGATGCACCTGTACCCTCAGTATCACCCCTGGGAAGGTGTTCTCTGGCCGAGGAGGGAGGACAGAGATGTCGCTCCTGCTCCCAGGCACCCAGCACAGCAGCCCTGGGGCTGGGCCCGCCTGGGACACGCTGGCTGCTCTGCCCTGAAGCCTGGCTGCAGCGGGGACCACAGACAGCCTGGGCCTGTCGGCAAAACACGTGTGAGTCTGTGCACTTCCTAGTGAATTCAAGGTGATTTCCAGGGACTGGACCAAGGCGGGAGCGAGAGGAAACAGGCACGTCCATCTCTGGTTTCCCCTCCTGCTTTGTCCGTGCAGTAAATTATGGAGGTTAAAGCTGTGAAATGCGTATCACCCTGTCTGACCCCGGCCCTTGGCAAAGCAGCGTCGCTCCCTCCCACTATGATTGCCCACAGGAGAAATGTGTTTATGTGCATTACTGGTTCAGGCAATTAATTTGCAGCCAGGATAACGAATCTGAGACCTCTTTGCCCGACTTCTCCCTCCCTGCCAGGCGCTCGGCTGTCTGGGCAGAGTCCCTGGTAAGTAATTTCCCTGCATATCTCCTCAGGCCAATAGGAAACTCCATGAGTCACTTTCCTCCCTTTTAACAGCAGTAAGCGACAACTGGGAATCAGAAACTTCCTGTGAAAACAAAGGCACAAAGCCTTGCCTGGACAAGTCTAAATCACAACGAAATCTTTGCCAAGCCTCCAGCTAAGGTTGCCATGCCTCTCCTCCCACTGCTCTCTGCTCTGTGCAGCAGCAGCCCCTCGGCAGTGCTGGAGGTGAGGGAAGCCCGGCCCCTCCCCACAGAATCATGCAATGATTAAGGTGGGAAAAGACCACCAGGATTATGGAGTCCAACAACAAACCCAGCACTGCCAGGTCCACCACTAAACCATGTCCCTAAGCAACACACCAACATGCTTTTTGAACACTTCCAGGGACAGTGATTCATTCCACCACTTTCTTGGGCAGCCTGTTACAATGCTTGACCACCCTTTCTGTGAAGAAATTTTTACTAATATCCAATCTAAACCTCCCCTGGTGCCACTTGAGGCCATTTCTTCTTGTTCTATAGCTTGTTACCTGTGGGAAGAGACTGACCCCCACCTGGCTACAGCCTCCTTTCAGGCAATTGCAGAGAGTGAGACGGTCCCCCCTGACCCTCCTTTTCTCCAGAATAAACACCCCCAGCTCTCTCACCCACTCCTCATCAGACTTGTGCTCCAGACCCTTCACCAGCTCTATTGCCCTTCTCTGGACACGCTCCAGCCGCTCAATGTCTTTCTGGTAGAGAGGGACCGAAAACTGAACACAGGATTGGAGGTGTGGCCTCACCTACAAGGGGACAGGCACTGCCCTGGCCCTGCTGGTCACACTTTTGCTGATATATGTCAGGATGCCATTGGCCTTCTCGGCCACTTGGGCACAGGCTGGATCATGTTCAGCTGCTGTTGTCCAGCACCCCAAGGTCCTTTTATCCCTGGCACCTTTCCAGCCATGCATCAATGCTGCATCCCTAACTCTAAACTGAAGGGAGCCAGGGGACACACTGGGACAGAAAAGGTGGGCTCGCAGGGCTAATTTGTTTGTGAGGCCCTTGAAATTTGTTGGCCAGGACCAAGCAGTGCACAGCCAGCAGGTCCTGGGACATGTCCAGGAGTTAACACGGGCCAGACCTCATTCCCTCTGGCCGGTTGTTGCCCCAGAGGACTAGCCTCAGCAAAGGGACCCTTGCACTCCTATTGGCATGTGGGAGGCAGAAAGCTTCCCAGCATTATCACAGCTGACGAAATCCATGCAGGAGAAGTGGCGGCACAGAAGGTCCTCAGAGTTTTTCACATCTGAAAGGAGCACACTACTGTCAAGTCAAACTGAAGCTGGGGTGGATTTTGAGAATCATGATTTGGGGCTGAATCTCCAAAAATGGAGAATGATACTCCTAAGTCACTTAGGAATCTAGTCTGTGCTCTCACCTACTGCAGGAGGGAGCAGACAGGAGGGGAGGGAGATCTTGCTTCTACGTGACAGCATTAAGTGCTTTAATTGTCAAGTCTTGGGCAACATTGCCCAACACAGCAAGGAAAAGGTCACTCTTTCCTTATCAAACAGAAAACTTCTTTAGAATGAAGAGCTCAAAGATTTGTTCCAAGGATCTGAGCTAATGTCTGAAAACATGGCCTCAGCTCACCCAGGTTCCCAGGAAAATAATTTTGCATTGCTACACACACTGTTTTATTTGGACTCACTCTCATCTCTGTGAGAATATTCTCCTCCCACTCCAACTTATTAAAGCAAAATAATTTAAAACTAACTCATGTAATCAAAAATTAATCCCATGCTGAGTGGTATTATGATTGCTGCAGAAAGCAGTAATTCCTGCCCAGCATCCTTGTCTGTGTACAGATCAAAGCCAGCACTACAGCCAAACACATCCTCAGCTGAGAAGGGCAGCCCCACTACTGCTGTTCCCAGCTGAGCAAAAAGGCTGAGTTTGCCCTGTTGGATCATCTTTGGATTTTACACGCCCTGGAGCTGGGATGCAGATAATCTTCAGCAGCTGTAGGTTACTGTGGGGTTGAATGAGGACCATGAGGCTCAAGGGGGACAGACAGGTGAGCAGAAACTCCAGCTGAGGTGAGCATTCAGCTTCCCACAGGAGCACTGTGAAGGCTGTTTTCCAGGCTCCCTCTCTTTCCCAGAGACACATGAAGCCTGAGATCATGCTCACAAACAGCTGACCAGCAGAGACTGCACGGAGCTGAGTTCCCAGGCAGGCCAGCATGTGAAGGGCACTATCAAAGGGGAAGTTTTTCATCAGAGCAGCTTTGTTCTGTGTGTTGCACATCACGGGGAGCCGCTGGGCACAGCTCTGACGTTAGCAGCCAGTCTGGCTCAGTTCCCTTTGCTGGGACTGGGCTAATCTGCCCAGTCCCTGGCTGACTCCAGTAGTGCCTTGAGAAACAGGCTCCAAGCCATTGGGGGAAGCCTGCAGTGGTGAGTGGCCCTGGGCTCAACAATCCCGAGTTTGTTCTTGTGGCCACTGGTGTCCTGCCCAGGTTCCAGCAGGCTGTGCCTGGGCAGATGAAACTGGTCCCATACAGAAAAACCCATATGAAAGGTGACATCTTTTCATCCTTGTAAGCCTGCAAGCGTGAAGTAGAGCTATCAGGGCACATACCAGCTTTTCACTTCCTGACATCCCCTGCATGAGCAACACTGCTTTGCTTTTGCGACCCACAGCAGTCTGTGCTTCACTGAGAGCTGTGGGACAGAGCATCTGACTGAACAGGACACCTGTTGATTTCCAGGACACCTCCTGGCTGTCACTGTGACCTTGCAGAGGATTAAGCTGTACTGTTAAAGAAACCAGCTGGATTTCTTTGTCACCCCTGGTACATGAGCTGGGAAATCAAGGCCATGTGCCTTCAAAGATGACTTTTGTCCAAGTGACTGTTCCTCGTTGCACACTACCCACAGCTCCTCTAGTGAACATTATGCACTGCTAATACTGACTCAAACCCATGTGGCAGTGATGGCAATGGCGTAAGAATTGCACCACATGAGCCAGTGTCTTTTTTAAGCCTGTGGATATAGTTAGAGCTGACATGTTGATCACTTTTTCAACTCCTGTAAATGGTCACAGGAAAGGAGTTTCCCAGCTGAGTTACATGTCATGGTGAGGGGGACAGCTTCTTTTATTTTTCATTTGTTTTACAGCCAATAAACAAAGAGCAAACCAACATTTATGGGTTCTTTAGAACTAGGGTTTTTATGTTTGTGTCAATGCAGTGCAATCAGCAGCGCTTTAGGGTGGGACTCTTGCGCTAGATCTGTTCATCCCAGCCCAATCTGCCCCTTCTTGCAAGTTTTTACTGCCTGTAATGGGAAAGCAAGCTTTCACTCTAAAATACTAGGAAAATGCAGTGAAAACCCTTGCCTTTGTTCCTGAGCTTGTGTGATCAGGTTTTTTGTTAACTTCAAGCAGTCCTGGGAACTATCCCATCAACTCCTGCTCCAAACAGCCACAGCAGCATTTTTTATGTCTCTGTTGTGGCAGCTGAGGGGAAAGAACATTGATTGGATTCCACCAGCATGGGAAGATTAATCATTTGCCTGGATTTCCAACCAGACTCTTCCACCCTGGGTAAAACCTTGGCATTAACATTTAAAATTCTTCTGACTGTTCGCCATTTTAATTAGCAAGTGGAAATCTCCCTGACCTGTGCCAGGGAAAAAAAGTCCTTGAGATCAAAGTGGGCTCTAATTCACATTTCTGCTTGCCACATTCAAAATAGCATGTTGGTAAAGCAAGTGTCCTGTTTGATTGAGATGGAAGGACATAGTCCATCAGCTGCAAATGGTGAGTGCTGTCTCCTGAACCAAGTGATCCCATTTCAGTGTGGCTAAAGGCAAGGGAGAGCACTGGGTGATTTTGCCAGTATATCCACGATGGTAATTTTAGGCTTCTTATGGGGGAAAAATTATTGTCTTATATCTTACTGTTAATGTATCTACAGGATAAATAAAACATCCAGGATCTGCTACGAAATAGTAAGAAAACCCATGAAACTGTGTAGCTCAAGGAAACGTATCAAATTTTTCTGTTGCATTCCAAAGGTGTTAGGGATAATATATTGGTTTTGTCAAAGGAGGCAACCTGTGAGACACCCTCCCCCTAAAAATTGACAGAAAAACCAATCTGGAAATGGAAACCTCCAGACCAATATTTAGGCACAAAGCTACAGCCAACCAATGTGACTTTGCTGACCCCAACTGCATTTTGCTACATCCTCCTAGTCCTGTGCTTTTGCGCCACAGCAAGGACTCATAACCCTGAAGTAGAATCACATAAGTTGATAAAGACATCTAAAACCATAAAGTCCAGCCATACAGACATCCTGCCTCCCCGCCATGTTAAATGTAGTTGTGGGGAAAAAAAAATCCAAAAAAACTATAAGCTCAGTATAATCATCACTGGTTTTCTTGCTACCTTTTTGTGCCTTGTCAGTGCACGTGCACTCAAGGACCACTTGTCCAGAAATATTTTCCTCTGACAGAGTTGGAAATTGAAACTGCACACAAGCTGTTCTGAATTGGAGCATAAGTCTGGGCTCAGACCACAGCAGACTCTTCTACCTGGGATCTCACCAGGTATCTGGAAAAAATCCTTTCCCATGTCTTCAAACATAGGCAAAAGCACAGTGGCCTGGGAAAAAGGAAGGGAAACTCTCAAAGGGTAATGACTCAAAACCGGCGTGAGCAGAGGTGAGGGAGGGATGAAGAACTAAGCCATAGGCCATGCTTGTTTCTGGGAGCCATGGATGAGGCAGCAGCCTCCTGAGATGCCTGCAGGGAGCCAAGCACTGTTGCCCCGAGCAGACTCCCGAAGGACACCCAAACGTCTACGGCAGAACTGTGACATTTCAGGTTGACCCACCACTTCCCACCAACTCCTGAGCAAGCCTACCCCTGTATTCCTCTTGGCAAAATTAACTTTTGCAAGAAGTTTGGAGTCATCAAAGAGACACCCATCCTATGATCAGAAACATCAGGAGGCAGAGCTCGGGGCATGTGGCTCTTCCCTGCCCGCAGATCTGGAGCTGTGGTTTGCTCTGTTTGAAAGAGGAACAGCAACATCAGCTCACATTACCTAATTACCCTCAGAACCACAGAGCTGAAGTTGTCAGCTGAACTGCTCTGGTGTTACCTCTTCACTGACATTGCATTAAGACTTTATTTTGCAACAAATTTAAATGCTCAGTCACATTCCCAGTGTTCCTTCACCACCAAGAATCACTTCCAGGGCTAATGCAAGCAAACTGAAGGAAGGTGCGCTTGGATTGGATATAAGAAAGAAGCTTTTCACAAGGAGGGTGGTGAGACACTGGCACAGGTTTCCCAGAGGAGCTGTGGATGCCCCATCCCTGGGAGTGTTCAAGGCCAGGATGGATGGGGCTCTGAGCAAGTTCTGGTCTAGTGGAAGCTGTCCTTCTCCATGGCAGGGAGCTTTGGAAGTAGATGGCCTTTAAAAGGTCCCGTCCAATCCAAACCATTGTATGATCCTATGACTCCATTTCACTTATGACTCCAGAGAACTTATTAACAACATGGCCAAAAAAGTCACTCTTTCAAGCAGCAACTGTTTATTTTTGGGAAGAACATTAGGACTTTATTTATTTTTTTTTACACATATTCAATTTGAATAAAAATAATTTAAAAATTTTTAATTTCTCTTTATATTACATGAAAATAACTTGAAACAAGAACTGTGAATTTTGGAAGCAAGAAACATAGACAAAACTGTTTTTAGCTGCTGAGATGTAGTTCTTGGATTTTTTTCCCCAAAAAACCCCCTCAAATAGAGAAACAATCACAATTGTCATTCCAGTGGAGAAACTTAATCCATCTATTAAACATCTTTAAGTTTGAGAATGGTATATAGTTACACTAGAAAGTATTCATAATATAGTGTGTGAGTTCTAATACACCACTTACAATATATAACTTCTCAGACTTTATAAGGTCAAATATTTTAGACCATATTCCAGTGGAAAAACACTACAAATCTCTTACAAACCTTTTAAAGTTCTTGAATTAACTTTTATTTCCTTTTGAGGAATTTTAATATAATTCCAAGCAACAAAATATTGCATACAAACTAGCTTGCAGAACTTTATTCACACTAAATTGGACAACCAATGTTTAAAAGGATGAAGCACCTTTAGTAACAGTGACAAAACATCACTGTTAGTGTAGCTGATGAAGAAGCAGATTTTGAGCACAAATTGGTAAAATTTCCATGACAATAAACCTGATAAAAATTCCTGTATATTCGGTATTAAGTAATTCAGCTAATTGGAATTAAAATATGCTTATGGCTGGGGTAGGATTACAGTGTTACAAGACAAAGAGTCTACTAATTAGTCCAATTAATATTATCTGATAATGACTTCCAATAAAACACTGATTTCTTCTTTTTTTACTTTTAAAATACATGTAACATACTGCAATTTCCCTGGCTTATCTCACCTCTTTTTAGTTTGTTCTGTTGAATGTGAATATAGTTCATCTTTTCATTAACTTCTAGGGTATTGAAAACACCATTCAGTATCACCTGAATGGGTTATAATTTTAAAAAGCCCCAAAAAGCAAAGGAAAAAAAAAAGCAATTAGCATGGCAAGGTCTCACATTAGAACACAAATCTGCAGAAATACATACAGTAAAAATGAGATGGACTTTGTGTAGGTAGTTATTTGCATTGAGTACCATATCAAATTTAATGTAACTGTGCCAGTCGTGGGACTGATGGCCCAATGGAAAACCACTCTTCACCAATTACAAGGAAAAAAGACTTAATATGATTGTCAAAACTGTTCTCTTGTAACAGCCTAACCTCAGGGATCAGTTCTCTTCCAAAGAAATGCTCAAAACGCTGGCTGGTGCTGCAGCCTGACAAACAACCCAATGCCATCTAAGGCGACAATGTCAAACCCTTTCAAAAATAAACATTTTGCTTCAGTATATTTTAGCCGGGGAGGGCGGCGGTGGGTGTCTGTTTTGCTTTGTTTTGTTTTGTTCTTGGCTTTTATATTTTTGTAACTGTCTGCTGTTTCCAGCACCATCTCAGAGGCTGGAATGTTTCATTCCTTCCTCTGCCAGTTGCATCCTTTTCCACTTGGCAAATGCTGCCCACCACCCGCCGCTCCTCAGGGCGCAGCAGCCACCCGTACCGCCTTCTTGTTTTCCTTGTCTGTTATCTGTGTCATCAGCAGAATTTACAGCCCTGGAATGTGATTTCTGAATCAATATGCACTTTCTTTTCCTAAGGAATGCCTTATTTTGCAACCACAGCTGTATAAAAATACCCTAATTTTAACTAATGAGGGGGTGGTGGCTCTTTTGAGATAAATCAGTGACGCAATTTAGAAAACCAGGGAGGCATTTTCACCAGTCTGCAATATTTTTAAGATCAGGTAAAATTTTGAACCTAAACTATGCCAATTGTCTTCCTTTCTAAATTAAGAATTATTTTTAGTTTTACCAAAAAAATATTCTACTGGTATGAACTATGGAATTTTTGAAATTATGAAGCATATTTATGTTTCACGTCTCTTCTCTAAATATATTACTCATTTGTTTAATTCGTTCAGGATTCTACCATACTGTCAACCAACTATAGTAATCAGAAATGTTTTCTGTTCATGGAAGGGGCTTAATCACTAAGCCACACCTCCCTGCAAAGCTTCAGTATTTCTGATTGGTAAAAAGCATTTCTCATTGAAGTAATACTGAAGTGGAGCCCTAGCCCTCCTCCATATATACGACTGTCAAGTTAATTAACTTTTCAGGACAAAATGCTGATCACATTCAATGACGAGCCACACTGTCGTGTTCAAGACAGCTCCAGCGGTAGCTCTGGTGGCACAACTGTGTATCTTGGGTCAAGCTTAGGTGTGAAATCCTTGAAGTTCTTAGATGCTTCAGTACCAAACACATCTAAAACTTTCCTGTTCATGAGAGCAAACCTGAAAAAGAAAAGATAAAAGCATGAATGCATGACTCATTTACTTATGAAACAATAAAATTATTTCATGTCATGAAAGATTATCAAAATCTCTGAAACACAGGCTTCAACCTGTGCTGTTCAGTGATTGAAAGTTTTTCACCTCAGGCAATGAAGATTTTTTTAAAAAATGCATTTCAAAAATGTGGCTAATAGTGTTTGTGTAAGTATACTTCAAATAAAGCAACTTATGAAAAAGGGAAAGAATCCCCTTCTACTTTTAATTCCACAAAAAAAAAAAAAAGGTCAAACCAAAATATACTACTGTTCTCTCTCATTCCAGCAGAGCAAACTGTGGCCCTGCCTGCCCAAGTCTGGATGTCAATTTTATGGCTGTTACACCCTATTTCCATTTTGTTGCTCTTAACAACTATAGACTGAAAAGTGTATGAAATGTCAAAATAATTTGCCTTTATGGAGAGAGTGTCAAAATTACTATTACAGAGATTTGCTTCAGATAAAATAAATGAGCAGAACAGTTTCTTTTCCTTCCTCTCTTTCAACTAAGGCAAGCTTAAGATTAGGACAAAATGGAAAAATGTAGCCAAAATTGGACATCTGCACTGACATCATTCCCTGTACCATGTTTGTATGGCCTCAGAGGTTGCCTGAGGACTGCCTCCAGGCATCCCAAGGAAAGCTTCCTGCTATACTGTGCAATGTATTCAATCAGCTCATGAGTGTACTGTGCCATGGGGAGTGTAGGTTCAAAATGCTCCAGGGACTGGCCTCTGATTTCACTTCTACTTTTACAGTCCGGAGAGCTCGCTGTCGCTACAAACGTTACCTTTTATAATCCCGTTCATAAAATGATCTGCATCAAGATTTGGATGCCTTGTTCCTGCCACACACTGCACCAGTATAACAGTGTACACTTCACTAAACTGTATTTTTATAAGTCAGTTACAGCAAAATCTATTTTTAAAGGAAAGTTTTTTAGATTCCTGCAGCAAACAGAAGAAATATCCAGTAAGATATTACAGTGTATATTTATGATTATGATCAGTGAAAATTTTTCATTAGCTTTCCAACAAAAAAAAAATCCTTTCCTAACTGAAAGTTATAAAGAAGTACTGAAACTTTCAAGTATTCTTAAGAGATATTCTGACATTTCCAGTAATGCTTTTAAACCCATAGTAATACCATCTTGTCAATCACTGTACATACTAAGTGATTTCTTCAATATCTATAGTTGTTTACTGGATTCTTCATGTTCCAGTGGAATCTGAAAGCATCCCACCCTCCAAGTGAACTACAAAGGCTTCAAGCAAAATGCTAAACAGTTTTCACTAGAGTTAAGTCTGCTCCTGCCATTAGACTAAACCCAGCAATGTCACTTCAGCAGCAAAGAACTTCAAGAGTACTGGAAACCATTTGAAAAGCAAAGTAAACCCACAGGAAATTAACCCTTGTATACTTCTAGGGCTCTGCTATTGACATTGAATGACACAGAAAGCTGAGAGTGATCAATGACAGGTTTAGACAAGCCATAACGCACCCCTGAGTACGTACCTGCCCTTTGTAAGTCGTAAAAGAAATTTCCAGTATGAAGGTCTCAGGTTCTGAACTTCCATGACAGCCTGCAAGGAGAGGATTCTGTCAGAGCCAGCTGACACTGTCAGGCAAAAGCTTCATCTATTACATTAGGTTGCCAAAATTAGCAAAAGGATTGCTATGGAACTCATTTTGCCTGCTCTCTGCTGAATTCAATGCTCTGTATGACCACCACCAGCACAGACTGATATTCCCAGAATACAATCTTTTACCAGTGGTGACAATTAACTTACATCTAATTGCAGAGAAAGCAACAACAATCATTATTCTTACATACATGACTTTGGACTGGTGGATGCCAAATTTACCTCCTACTTAATCCCCTATCCACTCTGCATTTGTGATCCACCATGTCTTGTAGTCATATTTATATTCCATCTTACATTATCTTAAATAATGTCATATACCCAAAATCCATGTCTTCTCTCTATTCCATTAGTTTTCCAGGTCACTTAGAAATATAGTGAATAACAAACATCTCAGCATAGGTCATTTTTCTAATTTCTCCTTCCTTCTTCCTGCTAAACATAGCAATTTATTTCTACTCTTAGATTCGTTTTCCAATTAGTTATTAAGTAACAAAGAAAACCCTTCCTTCTTTTCTCAAATGAACTTTATGTCTGTCAGTCTCACACAATTGTCCCTGACAGCAGTATTTTGGAGACCTTCAGGCACATCCCAAGCACTAAAGTATCAATTCACTTTGATACTAGACTTTGAGATATTCCCAAGTACATGGGAACAATGAGGAGGAGGAGTGTCTCTTAACTGTCCTGTTAAGCATAAGACAGCAGAAGATTGCTTTAGGGTCATTTTATATTCTCTTTACCGGGCAGCACAAAAAGTATACATAGTTATGGAGGTCCAGAGAACATCCAGTTCATGTAAGGACGTTTCAGAAGAAGGTCTAGAAATGGTGAGATGTAGTAGAATAGTAGAGCAATTTAGGTAGCACTGAAAAGTTACTTTTCAAGCTGATGCAGACTATAAAAGAACCGAAGGTAAAGGCATGTAGCTGACTTGAGAAGTGCAAAAGATGGTAACTACAGCCTGTTTCAAATGGAACACTTCAGGGTTTTTACTATTTTTTTGCAGATTTTTTCAACTAGGCAATATTAATTCAAGTCAGCTGACAGTGAAAACTTTCAGTTGATTTAAAAAATCATAAAATATTGTATTACACTGTCTGCCTCCTTGAGAAACTGTCCTTTCACATGCCTATGGAAGTTCATCTAATGTTCATCTTCTGGGTCAGTGCATTTTAAGATCCTTTCCAAAGAATTCAATGCTTGGTATATTCAGCTACAAGCACAGGAGAAATTGAGTCCTAGAAGTGACCTTCCCACAGTGACTCTCAAAACCAGGATGCAGGAGCCACAGGATGCAGGAGCAAGATGCTATGAATCCTTACATCTCACCATCTTTTCTATACAACTGCCTCCCTGTGCTCCTCATTTCATTCAACATTTGATTTAAAGAACTTCATGTTCTGTTAGAGAACATACTTACTGCCTGAAAGCATATTGACGTAGAAATGGCATAGATGATGCTGTCTGCATGAGGAAAATAGGGAACCTTCCCTGCTTCAATGCCTTTGAAGTATATCGTCTATAAAAATAAACAAAAAAAGCTGAAGGTAACAAAATCAAAGTACCTTTTTACTTTTTGTTTTACCTTTTCAAAAAACACATCAACTTTATTATATATATTTTTATATGCCCACAAATGTGACATTGATTAAGACAGATTACAGATGTTGTCCAAGATCAATCTAATTAGAGGCTATTAATGCACAGAACAGGACTAGCAACAGCTTGGGTGTTACAGATCCTACAGATAAAAAAGGGGAAAGTTTGCTCTGTTAAATTCTTCATTTAGAAAAGCCAAAGAACAATGCAATAACTATTCCAACACTATTCCAACAAAGTGAATATTCACTGTTCTTAAACAGCTTGAAATCACATACTTTACTTTCTGAGAAAACATGTACAGTTTATTTTCCTGAGCACAGCCTGACCTTGCAAAGCAGCACACGCCTCTTTGGTCAGTTACCCTTGGCTTGCGCAAGACGATAAAAGTAGTAAAAAAAAAAAAAGAAAGAAAGAACACACAGCACTTTTCTTATTTCACTGTAGCCATGATGTCTCAAAGTCCAGAGAAAACCATCAGCAATACAAGATAATATTGGTTTTTTACAACTCGTGTTCTAAAAGTCAATATGGGTAATGTAGATTTGCCTTTATATGACCAATATGTGAACTGCCTTCAGAGTTTGGTCAAGGAGCAGGAACAAAGAGTATCTTCCCTTTTTATGTTTAATTTTACATGTAACAAAAAAAAGTTCCTTCTTTTTATGTTCTTTAAAATGAATTCTGCTGTGGTAATGGAGGTGGATAAGTACAACTAGAGAACAAGGCTCTCAAGGTCTGCAGGAGAAATATGTAATTCGGGGATTATGCATAGTAAGAGAGCATTATCAACTAATTCCAGTGGTGTTGCTGGAGAATTTACTGTGACTAAGTCTCAATTTTATGGAAAAATCACAGTAAGAAATCAATTGCTGGTTAGAAAGTACAATCAACATACCCGAACTCTGTAACTATTTTTTTCCTAGGCTCCTAATTTTAACAAGTTCAGAGAAGTAATTCAAGCCTGAAGAATGGTAATTAGAACAAAGTTCGTTCCAAAGCTGGGAATTCAATCAGTTGAAGTACACTGACAAACAACTTCAGCTATAGACTAAAACCTAAGCTATTCTGAGTTATCTTAGACTGTTGAATGCCAAAATTAGGGAACAAAGGCAGGAAGTTAAGCTGTAGCTTTTGGCAATAAATCTGCAATTAAGGACTAGGTCTGATTTATGTTTCTGGCAGAATAGAGGTTCTTGGAACTTTCTGATTTAAAAAATCTGCAAAAACTACACAGCAAGGGGTTGTCAGGAGATTAAAAAAAATGATGGAGAATATACATGAAGACCAGTGGATAAGGAATGTTTAAAATGAGTCAAATAAAAGAAAGTAAGAAAGAAATGAGACCACATGGCAGCACTACCTCTTGGCACACATATACTGAAACACCACTACCACACAGCTTTGTATTTTACTGCAATTGTCTGACAAAGCCTCCGAAGTTCATTCTTCTGCCTTGAAAAAATAGATGAAATGAAGACCTCTGTTAGGAGGGTAATAACTTACCTCTACTAATTTAGACACCAGATACATAGAGATAGTTGTACTTTTGTAAAACATCATAGAAATTCCTGCTAGACACCCTGTAACAATTAGAAAAGAAAAACATTGTTAAGGTTGTGATTTGCATTGTTAAGGTCACTGTTGTGTGTCAGCCCAACAAACACTGCACAAGACTATTTATTTCTGTTGCTACAGACAGCACAGTTCAGTGATGTTCTCTTGCTGCCCATCCAAATATGGTTTGTATCACTAAAAAGAGAAAGTTTCAAAATGCTGACACAGATCTGTACTTCAGTGCTGAGGAGCACAGTATCGAATTTCTCTGTTCTTTGTGGTATGAGAGACCTCTGCAGTTCCAACACGTGACAGATGCACATGAGGGAAGGGCCTCAGCACCACACGACTTTCATGGCAAAAGGGTCTTTCTTCGGACCCAATGAAGCCCAGTGTGTATTCTGTGATGTATGGAAGAGTCAGTATTTTCATCTCACATCTCTACAGCTGCAAATTAAAGGACAAGTTTATATTTGTGCACACAGTAATAAAACTGTCCTTGGAGTTGACCATGAACTCCACATTTGACTGAATTTGCCTTACAATTTTAATTGCAACTCTTTGTTTGGCACTACTTAAAACATCATTGTCACTTTGACACAACCTTGATGTACACAGTCCTATTTTCATCACAGAAGTCTGAAAAGGGAGTGGGAGGACAGACAAGAGGAATACTTCCAGAGTCCCAAAACAGGCAACACAAACTTCTCATGGACTCACCAGCTACAAGTGCATGAAGCTCATCATCTAGGTTTCGGACCCAGCGCAGAAAGCAACTTGTACCCTGCAGGTGAACAGAAAGCAGGTTTAGCCCTACTTATTTCTTATAACACACAGACTGGAGGTATTCCTTAAAAGCTAGTAATACAGCACACAGTATGAATTAAGAGTGTAGTGTGATAATACCCATAATCACAGAATCATTAAATGGTTTGGGTTGGAAGGGACCTTAAAGATCATCTTCTTCCATCTCCCCTGCCACGGGCAGGGACACCTTCCACTAGACCAGGTTGCTCGGAGCCCCAACCAGCCTTGAGACATGGTCCAATTAATGCATCCTTTTACTTGTTAAGGTTGTTATAACAGAAGGCAATTTAATCGATATGTGAGGAGGCAAACTTTCCCATTTTGAGAGTCTTGTAAGGGAAATGTAAAATCACACTGCAATTTCTTAAGAGCTGTAGAAACTTTCATTACTGGGACACGTTATGTCTGATTAGGTAATCATCTTTACCACATCAATAAACACTAAATTACATCAACAAAAACACAAGAAATCAACACAACTAAAGAACAAGCTTTTTAAAAACACAGGTGACACCGAAGTCCAGAGAGCTGGACATAGTTCCCAAAACATTTCAGTGTTTTAATTTACAGTTTACTGATGCCATTTCTTTCAAAATCAGAGAGCAGATTAATCTAATTTGAATTCCAATCTAATACCAAAGCTAATACTGAATTCATGTCATCCTCATTTGCTGTACCTGTCTAGACTCTTTCCCATGATAAAGGTTTTTTCAACTACATACCAAACCTCCTGGGATTTTTTCATGCATCCAATAAATTCTGGAACTAAGAAAACACATTAATCTAAAAAAATAGAACTGCATATTCCTTTGGATCCAAAATGCACCAAGCATTTCATTTTTTTTTTGACATGGTCCAATTTTTTTGAGTGACTAGAATCTTTGCTGCCCTAGATGCCTATTTAAACTGGAAGAAAAATATAATGCAACCCAAATTTGTGTAAGTTATGAAACACAAACAATAACATATAGTAGAATCATAGAATTAGAGGATCCTTTAGCCTGGAAAGGACATCTAAGATTATCAAGTCCAACTGTTAACCTAGCATCCACCAAGTCCACCCCTAAACCACATGCCCAAGTGCAACATTCACACACCTTCTGAACACTTCCAGAGATGGCAATGCCACCACTTCCCTGCACATCCTGTTCCAATACCCCTTTCAGAGAAGGAAGATTTCTTCCTACCCAATCTAAATCTCCCCTGGGCAACTTGAGGCTGTTTCCTCTTGTGCTGTCCTTTGCTACTTGGGAGAAGAGACCGAACCCCACCTGGCTACAGCCTCCTTTTCCAGGTGTTGTAGAGAGTGATAAGGTCACCCCTGAGCCTCCTTTTCTCCAGGATAAACACCCCCAGCTCCCTCAGCTGCTCCTCACCAGACCTGTGCTCCAGACCCCTCCCCAGCTCCACTGCCCTTCTCTGGTCATGCTTCAGCCCCTCAATGTCATTCTTGTACTGAGGGGCCCAGAATTAACACAGGATTCCAGGTGTGGCCTCACCAGTGCTGAGTACATACTTAAAACATAGTAAATAAAGGGCAATATATGTCACCCTCATAAAATGAGTATCTACTGGACTAAATTACACCTCTCAGTTGGAGCTTTTAAACTCATCAAAATATTTTTAGCTTTTGCAATTTAAATACTTTTCTCCTCTAAAGGCTCTTTTCTTAAAGTTTGAGCAAAAATATTTTCAAGCAAACTCAGAACAGCTCATTTGCACTTTGCTATCAAAAATTTTAGACTTTGTAACCTTACAAATCATTGTCTCTCAATTTAATTACTAATCAAGTGAAATGCTGTTTTGCTTACATGTAAAACTTCCTTTTTTATTTTTCAGTAAATAATATTTACCTTCAATAATATGACATGATCTTGAATTTGCAGAGCAAGTAAACTGGCCGTTGAAAAATGCCATGTGATTAAGAATATAAAAGTGCAAAAGACCCTTCAGCACTGCACTGTGCAATGTATTCTGCATTAGGGCGTGTGCTTTGCCACATTCTGTCTTGGCATAAATAAACGTAATTTAATTTCAACAATAGTCTATGAATGTGTATCAGTTCACAAACTGTCATCTTATAATGGGGTAGAAAGGATAGACTTCCAAGCAGTGAGTGTGATGTCTCCTCAGCTACACACTGTATGCTCTGCAGTCTCCTGCTATTTCGTATCAAGTAAGAATTCCAGATATGTGAACCAACAAAATGTGCACATGGCTTCTCTCTGGCAACACAGATGCTACTGCAGTCACTACTTGTGCCTGCACTTAAGCACTTTTGTGTACCAGCAAATCCCTTTGAAATCTGAATTCACTTTCTCTGAAGTACTCTCTATCTCCTGATCTTGAAACCAAGATGGTTTATTTGGAAATTACAGAAAAAACACACAGAATGGAAGAATAGCTTTCTGTTTTCCATTTGATTACTGCAATAGTATAAAATTTGTAAGTGACATGCTGTAGGAAACAGTATCAGTACTATTAAGCAGCTTGACTTTTTAGCTCTTTGTGATATTCTGAAAAGTGAAATAAAAACAACAGCATTTGTCACTTCTGTATGCTATAAACTTACTTTGTATATACTGACAAAAGATCCCAGAAAAGCTCCAAGCTGGAAATTTTCCTTGTTGTAGAAGAGGGAAAATAGCCGTGACGGTTGTGTAAGCAGATGCCGGAAGGTGGAAGGAATCCGAAGGCAACACTGGATCAGGTAACCGATGCTAAACATCCTAATGAAGCCCTAGAGAAAAGAAAGAGAAATTTTGTGGTAAGAAACCACAAATTCTGAAAAAGAAAAAGCAAAAGCTTCTACAGAAGGACTTAATTTTTACATTGAATAGTTTAACACCCACTCTGCAGGTAATATGTAAAATGCATAAATGTATCCCCACCTTCAAACTCAAGACTTTCCTTTTTTTTCCCCAGTTACCCTGTAAACTAGCAAAAGCAGTAAAACTACAGACAATTGACTCTTCTTTAATTTGTATTAATTTCTGAAAGGTCTCAAGAGAGAGCCTTCTCTTCTACTCCAAAGTTCTGTCCTTTGAAATAATCCTGATGACTTCATTTCCAGGTTACTGACCAGCTTTCAACCACAAGTGGGTTTATAGAGGAAAGCACTGCGGTGAAAAAAAAAAATAGCACTTCTACACTCAAATGTCTGGAGAAAACAGTAAGGAGGAATAAGTCCACCAAAAATAAATTTCAGAAAGTGTGAGAATTAGAAGTTAACCCTCGTGGCTTGGCATATCTCACAGACTTTGCCTCAGCCAAACATGAGGTTGTGGGATGCCTGCAGCAAGGGAAAGGGCAAAACTGGAAGAGAGTTCATGTGCAGAGCTACTGACAAAAGATTAAATGGGTTCCAAAGAATTTACTTACTATTCCACCTTGGATACAGATCCGCTTTTTTTTTAACATGACACAAAACCACACTGACTTGTTTTTCCAAATTGTTCTCCCCGGTTTCTTCTAACTTCCTCCAATGCTTCCTATCATTATTCTTGCCCTCAGGCTGAACGTTTCTAATAATTCTGAATAAATTTTACCCAGTTTTTGTTTGGAACACGCTGTATGTGAAAACTATCTCTGCACTCACCTGCAAATAAGGCAGGCACCTTATTCAGTTACAGTGACAGGGACACAATTCCAGTGACAAGGAAATCTGGCAGAGGGTTTGACTGAGCAACCTTTCAGACTCAGAAACTCAAACCATTTTTGCCTCTTAAAGAACTTCATAATGCATCATAAAGCTCGTAAAATTTTATTGTGGTTAAACATCCAGTAATAAACTTTTCCTGAATTCTGAAGCAATTACTCTTCCTGCTACTCAAGAAGTGGTTTATGAGAATCAAGTGGAAGAAAATAAGTCATCCAATGATCCAACAGCATTTCTTTGAATGAAAAATTTCCATTCCTTCATGCTATTATAAAAAAAAAAGGCCTAAAACCAGCAGTTATGAACAAAGCCCAAAACAAGAAACAACAGAATGGTGTGTTGGACATTTTTACCCAGGAAAGGTGACTTCAGCAGGGTGAGGGAACATCTAAATTAGAACTGGAAACACTCAAACACATCCCTGATTTTATTCCTATTAATAGCCAAATTAGAAGTGCTGAACCAAAGGACTGAGGTTTAATGTTGATGCGCATGAAATATCAAGTATTGCACAAAATATCTCTGTTTAGGCTCATTACTTCAACCAGGTGAAATCATATCACACCTGTTTTTTCATAGTCACAGGAAGTATTATATCTTACAACTAATGTACATATTGTAACTTTCGTCTTCCATAAAAAGATCTCCAATAAGAATGGATGTAGTACACAGCAGAGCATATGCAGGACACTATAACAAACATGGGTGAGCGAAGAAATCTCTGCTAAAAGCCATTTCTCCACAGAGATTTTGAGTTGGAGCTCAGATCAGCCAGAAGTGGTAGCACAGTGTAATGACATATCTCCAGAATTTGTTGAATAAACCTTTCTTTCTGCTTTTGAGAAACAAGTGTCTTAATAATACATTCAAGATTTTTGCTATAACTCAAATTCAGAAAAGCACATGTGCACATAAACAGAGTTCAGAAACATACCAAAAACTCAGCCAAGCTGTTGCAACATATTAGAAATTAGTTAAGATAGTTAAAATCAATTAATTAAGATATTTAATATTTATTCTGGGTATAGTAACCCATGTTCCTTCAAGAGACAGAACATTGAGACTACAATCATAAGAAAATACTCTCTCAGAAAGTTGTGGATATCCCATTCCTGGAACTGTTCAAGGTCAGGTTGGATGGGGCTTTGAGTAACCTGATTTGTGCAAGGTGTCCCTGCTCATGGCATGGGGTTTGGAACAAGAATGTCTTTAAGGTCCCTTCCAACCCAAACCATTCTATCATTCTATGACCTTCTTTGAGGTCACTCTAGTCACCAGTAAATTTGGAGGGTTATCTGGGCCTGTCTGCAGCACCAGCAGAAAAAACAGACAACTGGACTTCTTCTGGCTAATGGCTCCTCACTGTAAACAAGCGGAATCCAAAGGAGGAAAAATATTGTTCCACTGCTGCTGTCACAGCTCTTTTCAGACATTTACAAGCACAAAGCATTTCAAGTATTTAAAGTCTGAAGGGAAGTCAATGAACTCAGGTGGTATGACACTACTGAATGTTACATAAAAGCCACGATGCTGTCAATCAGCTAATGTGCATTTAAATGTGAAGCAGGAAAAAAAGAGCATGCAATGACAGTTAAAGCACAGATGTATTGATGAGAAGACAAGTTGTTCAAGGGTAAGGGAAAATAACACCGAGAGAAAATTTTGGCAATAAGCAGCTTATCACATCATTATCAGATTTGAAAGCTCCATTACAGATAAGGAATTGTAAAAACAAGCTCAAATCATGTCAGCTGACAGTTGTTACTGATCAGCCCCAGGAACAGTCATAGAGAGAACTGAACTTAAACAATTTTGGATCTTTAAAAATCAAAATATATAAAAATAAAAACTTTTACTCATGTTTTAATTTTTAAAAAAGTCACAGAAAAGACAGGAAATTAAAAAGATCTGACTGCCACTTCAGCAATATCTCCCTCATTAGATTATTGTAGTCAAGAATAATTTATACCAAAATACTACAGAGGATGGGTCCAAGAATGAAATACATTTCAAATGCATAATTGTCTTCTCCAAAGAGAGAACAGCCTTATAAAAAAATTTTTTTTAATTTATTTTTTGTCAGGTCAAGACTTTATTCAGCTCTATTATCAGTTAGGTTTTTTTCTCCCCTCATTCCATTTAAGGATATATATAGCACAAACAAAATGATGTTGAATAAACAAGTGAAGAGGATGAGTACTCCTGAATATCCACCTTCCTCCCCATCCTCAGGTTCTTTTAATAATTAACATCTCCGCCCTCACCTAAGAAAGGACAGAGAGAGTAGTGTGGGTCTAGGTTACTGTCATTTGCGAAACTGAACTCAGATTTGGGTCTCTCAGCTAGAGTAATTCAACAAGACTAACTCCTACTTCTTCATCAGCCTACTGTTTTAACATCTCTGTCAAGCTTATTACATTCCATAATGGTCAGATCATCCACCTCTACCTATGAAGCCTCACACACACAATCATTCTTCCAGCAGGCTACGAGTTTTCCATGGAAAAGTAGAATTCCACGATGAGTACTCTTACCAGAAATCCTTACTTGTTTGTTCTAACTGTGCTTGTAAAATAATATGGTGTTATGACAGTACTTACAGATTTGAATGCATGCAGTACAGGATGCATAAGGATTTTGTGTGATATTAATAAAAAGCTCTGAAAGCAAGTCTGGACTAACTGTAGTTAAGAGCTAATTACTGTAAAATATGCCTAAGTAATGAAAGACAGCTCTTTTACTATGTAAAAGTGCAGCAGACCTAAGTTACAGCAAAGTACCCATGAAAAACCAGATGCACACCAGGAGATGCTGCCATCAGCAGAGATCTGGATGTTCAATGTATCAAATCTGCATAAAATCACCTTAACTTTAATATTTGTTTTGAATATAATGTTCACTGCAATCTTGAACATTGATTCTGAAGGCCAGACACTTGATATCTATGGGGAAAACACAGAGTACTCTGCAGAGGCATGGGAGTGTTTGCTCCTCAGAGGATGCTGACCTGACCAAACATAAGCACACCCAGGAGATGGGAGGCAAAGCAAACCAGGAGGCACTGCACAGCAAACACACTGGGCAAGGCACTGAACCAGCACAAAGCAAATGGAAAGTCTGTGCCACCAAAGATGTTTTGTCTTGAAGAAAAGAGCACGTGAGTGAAACATAAAGTGGACAGAGACAGTGGTGACAGGTTGTAAAAGTGTAATTTTAATCTGGGTCTACGTCTATGTATATGTTTTACCTACAACATAGGTGACACACAAAAAGTGAAAAAACTATCTTGAACTATTCATCAACATTCTGCTGAATATTCCCATTGCAATATGCAGAACACTTAAACATCATCAGAAATTCTATCAACTCTAGCACAACTTATATCTATGTTACACCATGGTATGCTGATAATACACTGCAGGGCAAAAAACATGTTAACACAAAAAAAATGATGTTGTTAGTAAACATGCATGCATAAATGCTGTGCTAGATCTTTTCTGATGCCAAAATTTAAGTGTGGCTTTTCTGAGATAATATTAACTACATATGAAATTTTAATTTTAAAAAAGTTATTTTTGAAACTAATATACATTAAAAGCATCTGAAGATACCCAAATCCATTTTTGCTGCTCCATATATAAAAACAGGTCAACTATTAAGGGACTGAGATCTTCTGGAGTCTTACCAACTCCCAAAACAGGCATAGCAGGTGGTACCACCTGTGCCAACCCAATGCTAGCCAACAAAAGTTTCTGCACAGTACTTCTCTGAAAAAAAATGCGCTGATCACATTAATAATGGAGGATGAATTATACCACCAGAGATAAACAGCTCTTCCTGGGCGTAGCAACTGTGACCAATCTCTCATTACCCCGAGCCCTTAAAATAAACGACTGGAGGAGTGCACCCAGTGCCCGGCAGCGACGTTCCAGAGCTGTGCAGCTGCATGGGAGCCACGGCCGCCTGCCACAGCAGCACATTCCAGGTGCTTTATTTAGGGGGGAGTCACAAGTGGGCTCAGCCGTGAAGTGCATCACATAGTTAAACAAGTTCCTTGCTTGCTAGTCCATTTTTTTCCCACACATTTTATGTTACTCATTCACTACAGCTAATCTGAAAGACCAGAGAACTTTAACCCCACCACCGCCCCGTCCTAAATTGAGAAAATCTGTTTTCTGGCTTGTCACATTTTCAATAGAAGAAGAATGAGTAACAGGCTCATTTCTCACTTCCTAAGCATATGCTTTTCCCGACTACAGACTTTTACCCTGTCTTTGCCAGAGTTTGTCAATCGAACTTTTTCTGCACTTACTTTAATACAGTATGAGATGCAATTATCTCCATAGTGTTTACAGCATCTATGCCTTGGGCCATGTTTGCACCTGCAAAAAGCATAATGAAACACATATTAACTCATAGATGTTTTCAGCGTCAGCAACAGGAGACTTCACAAATTTTTCTTGCCTAAAAATACATAAAGTACTATTTGCCCAGCACTCATTTCCCCAATACCCACTGAAGGGCACTGTGAACTTTTATGATGCCATAAAAGGACAATAAAAACTAACAATACTTTAGTTGTACACCAAGAAAAACGCGTCTGCACACTTATTTGGATCCAACCCCTTGCCACGCTACACATAAAATGCTAAATTAAAGAACAAATTTTCTGCTATGGTCAACGAGGAGGAGTGATGTGATCCTTCCTGGTTTGTCTCTGCTCCGTGGTTCTGGAAGGATATTTGAGCAAGCATCACAGTTACCTGTGTCCTTTCATCTTTCACACCACTGTAAGGGTCACTGAAGGGCAATGCAGAACGCACAAATGCACAGAAACACCCTGTGAGACTTCTCTCAATTACAAGCCTCTCACTTTTGGGCTATTTCTTCTGCAGTGTAGATTTTTATGTAGCTCTCCCTTTGGACTGGGAATTTGACCTTGAGCATTTAAAAGAGACTGGCTTGGGATGGTGGGATGTGTGGATTGTACAGTTTCTAGCCCTGCATTATGCAGAATTAAAATAAGTAATGTCATACCGGATCTGAACATTATATTTTGCTATATCCAAGTATTTAAACTTTAATGTAAAATAAATTACACAATTTATATACTAAGTCAAATATCTTGGAAGTTTTGAATCGTGTACTATAAAGTCTAACGGCCATAAATCATCTGTGAGGTCAGTTTATGTAGCAAAAATTGTAATGAGAATGTGCTCAGGTTACAGGCATTTAGAGTCAATTATATTGAAAAGAACCATATGGAAGAGAAACCAGTGAGAGCATAAAAACTCCATATTGAAAGTTTTCTGAATGTCTGAGTTGGGAGTTTCAAAACGTTAAAGAAAAAATGTTCTTCTCCGTCTTCAATCCTTGCATTTAACCAACAACAGAAGAGCTAAGAACTATCTCTAGCAAACTGAGTAACAGGTATTTAAGACAAAACAGGCATAAGCAATTCAGCTAAAACAATTTGGCTATGGCTGAAGCTGTCTTTCCTTTGTAGGTCTTTTGCTGTCTAATGTAGTCATGCCTGAAAAATCACTGATGACTTCCCTCATATTTTTCAACTAGCCCACAGCAAATCATAGGAAGTCACCGTGTGATGGCGATCACTTCATGTTTGTTCATCATCTGAGCACATAAAACAAGCCACTACTTTGAGAACACAATGCCCTTGGAAGACTGTCTCCTGCATGTCAGCAGGTAGAGATTTGGTCATAAAACTGCTCTTGAAGAGGTCAGTGGAAGTGAAGATTCACAGGTGTCATTGAAATCCATTTTTTACTCTATCTTCCCTGTAAATGAATGACTCCTCATGATATCCAACATGTCTGACACAGACCAATCAGTCATAGCAGAAGTAAATCTGAACACATCACACTGAAAAGCTCACTGGTCTTACTTCTTTAAGCTCATACTAAAAGACAATGAATTGGATCCTGTAGACAGGGAGGGCACCTACCTTGCCTAACTTCAGATGTCTAGCTCTGACCTTGTGCAAAACAGTTTTAGACTCACTCTTTGCTTCACAATTTTCCTATCTCCCGACAGTGGAGGCAGCCCATGTGCCATCAATCCTATTTTTAGGTAATTCTCCTTTATGCAGTACAGGGATGTCGGTCCCCCAAAAGACTATGTTATGGTCACTTATGGTGACATAAGTAAGGTCTGCTGCTGTGCAATTTTTCTCCTTAATATTACCACTAGTTCTAGCAGAACTATGCCATGAACTGGTTTTCCTGAAAACTGCAGAAAAAGCAACCACCATCCTGCACTCACCATGGACTGAATTTACTCTTCCTTGTTAGACAACTGCATGTTTCAAGTCATAGCTATGACATACAGGTCTTAAGTTTTGCTTTCACTAGAGTTCATCATTTGCCACTATTAACTACCTAGTAAAAATGAAATTGAGAAACACTGAAATGCAAAGTAGAAGTATTATAAAACATTGTCAAATACAACATAACAGACATTAAAGTGCTCTATGCAACAACAATTCATTTTGTTTTGTTTTTCTTTTGGGTTTTTTCACTCACACTTTGTCCATGAGTTTTTTTGTTAGCGCCAGTATGTTCATTGGCTGTGATACTTTTTCACTATGCTTGATTTTTCTATCTGTTTTTGAAAACGCTGCTTCAGGTGAAAAAGAATGGGTGGGGATTTCTTCTTTCCCTACAATGAACCTGAAAGAAAAAAGCAAAAAATAACAAACCAAATATATAATTAACTCAAAGAAATACATGAAGTCCTGTATAAGCCTCTAAGTCTTAGACTAGATCGAAGTTACTCCCAGGTCTTTAAAAACCCATCTTATACAACTGCCAAACCTCATACTTCTTCAGAGAGGATCGCTCCACTGACATATATTTAAAGATGTATTTCAGCAAGAGGATACAATTCATGCCAGGAATTTTTTAAAACTAAAACCAAAAACATTAATAGGCAAGTCCATCTCTCAGCCAAGGGAAGAACAACAAATAAGAATACAAAAAGGCACTTGAGGTATCTCAATTATCTGCAGCAAAATGGGGTTACATAAAGGTTGATAATAACTACAATATTTTTATGAAATATCTATTTTGCAGAATCTTCAAAATGTTTTTGCTCCCACCGAAAGCATCAGCTTTGTTTTGTTTGGCCTCATCTTCAGCCTTCTTTCTTCACCCAGAAGTTGCTATTGTCAATATATTGGGTCATCTTAGGTGTAGAATTACTGTGTATCAAGGGCAAGGGAGGACACAATGGCAAGATGTTTCCTAACACTATGCACTATAATCCAAGTTACACTGTACCCTGGCAGTCTTGCTGTGGGTTATGAAGGTATAAAAACTTGGTCATTCTGTAAAGCAGCAAATAAGCTCCAGGTAAAAACACAGCAGCCATTTGCTTCCAGAAAAACATGGGTTATCATGAATCCCAATTTTAGAAACTTTTTTTTCGAGTTTTAGAAAGACAGAAGATTAGCACTCCTTCAAAAACATGTAATCATATGTCTGAGTTTCCTTTAATAACAGTCCCAAATACGAAGGGATTTCTCTCTTGCCAGCACACAAGAGGAAACTGCCTCAAGCTGCACCAGGGAAGGTTTAGATTGGATATTAGAAAAATTACTTCACTGAAATGATTTTCAAGCATTGGAACAGGCTGCCCAGGAAGTAGTGGAGTCACCCTCCCTGGAGGTATTTAAAAGATGTGTAGATGTGGCACGTGGGGACATGGCTGAGTGGTGGACCTGGCAGTG
This sequence comes from Daphoenositta chrysoptera, assembly GCA_013397915.1. Lineage (NCBI taxonomy): Eukaryota > Metazoa > Chordata > Aves > Passeriformes > Daphoenositta > Daphoenositta chrysoptera. Next base: position 147,754 of record VZRO01006727.1, read on the forward strand.
CTGGGTTAAAGGTTGGACTGGATGATATAAGAAGTCTTTTCCAACCCAAGCGATTTTATGATTATGCCTTCTTCAAAATATGTTGTTTACCCAAAAGTTGGAAAAATTTTAGAGCAGCATAATTTTTCTTAGGAACACTCTTTTCTTACAATGCAGCTGCCACTGTGCATGATTCCTCAAAATCTTGTCTTACATAGTCACAGAAACTTTACTTACTTTAGTGCAGAGTATGTAAATCCTTTCAAGCCATCTTTGCACCTGAAAGATAAAACCGACAGATTTCTCTATAATGGCTGCTGGCAATATAAAGTGTTACAGATTAAATATCACATAGAAGGGCTGCGGAGGAACACCAGATTTTCAAAACAAAAACCAACACATTTGCAACAACTCTGTGGCTATCCTTGATTCTCAGTTGTCACCACAGCCTTGGGACATCTCTGAAACAAAGGATACAGCATCATATGCCAGTGCTTCTCTTTTTTATCCAAACCAACAGTGGAGAAATTTTTAAAGGATGGTGACAGACCCACTAGGGTCACAATGCAAGATGACAAAGAACTGTTGCTTTATGGAAAAGTAGTCACGATGAGTTTAACAAAACAGAAGTTTTGCTGCAAGGAGAGAAAGGAGGGTTGGATCTCAATGAAACACCCACCCTCTTGTGAAAAGCTGCAGGGAATAGTTTTTCTGACTTTGAGACAAATTGTTGTACTTTGCAAAGTGCTGATCTCTGCAGCTCCTTACTTTAAGATGACTCTTAATCTGGAAGACCCAGTTTTTCAATTATACAGTGGTTGCTCTGATTCTGAGCTTGATTATATATATATCTGTTCTTACCAGCTATAGGGTTCCTTGTGTGAAGAATGACCACAGCAAGGAGCCCATATTTGGCTATGAAAGATTAAGGTTATTGACCTTTTTTCTGTGCAGGATACAGTGAAAAGAGCTGAAGCCTGCAGCTGCTGCTGATTCCTCCTGAAAAACCATGTATGTAGCATAGGAGACAGGAGATACTTGCGTTTTTTCCCCTTTTCTTTCTATAGAGTTGCATGGGGAATACATGATGGTAAAAATGCATTCGTGACACAATACACAAAGCATAAACTCATAATTTATCAACACCACCATTTCAACAGCACACCTACTCTAAGGGAAGGCAGGCCAGCAGTCACAAAAGCTTTGTAAACAGAAGCAGATGAAGACAACCCTTTGCCTTCCACCTGCAGAGACCACGTTGTCCATGAAAGTGCTGCGCCCACACCCTCCAAGAGCAGGTGACACCATCTCCCAGAAGGCTCCATGAGTGGTCAATGTATACTACCAATGGCTGTATACAAGCAAACAGCAGGAAAAACTTAACAAGATCAAAGACATTCACAAATGAAGAAAGTCTTGCTTGATCCTGGCAGGGGATCCTGGAGGGATCCTGCTGCAGAGCTGGTAAGACATCACAGCACTAAACACTCCTGGGAAACTCTTCCCAAGGGTATGACCTTCAGCAGAAATGTTTCCAAGGACTTGGTTTTGTCAACACGTGCACAGAAAGCAGCAGGCACAGTTACACACAGCACCAAAAAATTCATGGCAAAGAGTTTGTCTGTTTAAATGACAGCAGTTAAAATATTGGTCACGTATTTTGATCTATAGGGGCTCAAGGTAAATACATACAAATAAAATTACTCACTGTATCTTTAATTAACATAGAACTTTGAAACCAATGATATGTAATAATTTTATTTTTTATGATTCTTTGCCCATATGCACAGTTCAGAAGCTGAAGCACTATCACAGCACTTCTATAGAAAGATGGACCCAAAGATGGGCTGAAAATTAAATGATGGACTGAAAGAACTGAAATCAGTTTAGCCCAGAGATCACAACAAATCACTGGCAGAAGTAGAGAGTCTGAATGCACAGGTTTAACATATACCCCACTTCATCCACAGAACCACAGTCCAGTTTCGTAAGTTTGATTTTAAACCTGCAGCTGACTGTAGGTTAAATGCCCTTTGAGTAAAGGGTGTTGGACACATTATGCCTGCAAGCTGCCAGCTCAAGAATGGGGCCTTAGTTCCTACTCTTCCAGTAAATTAAAACCATACACAAACTGCAATCTAAACATGCATGTAAGTGTTTCTAGAATAATATTGGAACAGAAAAGTAATCACAGCATGATTATAATTACTTCTTTTTCCTTAATCATTCCTGTGCAACTGCACTTCCAGTTTCAAGTGTTCAATGATTCCTTTACTGCACCACCAGATGTCCCTGCCCAGCTGTGCTTGAAGCACCGTGATGGATGCTACCCTACAGTTCATTTCCTTTAAACTAACCTTGAAGAAAATGTTAAATCCTTTCCTCACTAATACCGAAAATCAGAAGACATCTGAATCACCAAAAGAGAAACCAGCACTCCAACCCCCTACTTTTTTCTCCAAGAAACAAAAAATATTTCTAATGCCTATTCTAATTACACAATAAAAGTCAATTCTTTGCAGAAAGTATTTAGTGTATTGGATCTTTATTAGCTATGCTTACTTTTCTTATTTTTTTAGTTGTTCTGTGTATTTATACAGCGACAGCTATGAATCTCCCTGAAAAATTCATCAAATTTAAATATGTAGTTCAATAAGGAAGTGAAGCTAAAGACACAATTTTAAAAAAGTAAAAAGTGCAATTAAGCTGTTCAATAAAATTTAATTAATGTTGCTTGTTGTCTAAATTGTCTTCTGTAAACTCATTCTGCATAACTAATGGGTGTGTGGAAATATTGCTTATTAAGGGTTTTATAAACAGGAGTCCTAGAGAAACAATACTTGCAGTCAAGAGTAATTTGTACTGTACCTCCCCTTCTCTGGCATGGTCATTTTGTTCTTACGAATGAAGCAGTAACCAACAACAAAACTGGAATTCTGATTTTTTGCTATACATCATGGATCATGAATTCACTATATTAAAGGTTTCAGAATGCCAGTCTAGAGATTGAAATGACCTTTTTTATTCACTCACTAGGTACACAACACTGGCAGCAACCAAAAAAACCCTACACACTGACTTCAAACACACTTCTTTTTGGGGGCGGGGTGTGTGTGTGACAACTCACTTGCAGAGAGACATCACAAATTCAGTGACTGGCCTCGACAGTGACTTCTGAGGTACAACATTGGCTGCACACAGCACGTTTCACGAACACCTGGCTGCTAATAACTGAACTAAGAGTAATGATTTGCTTCATACAGCCACTAATTGGTAATAATAATGCCACCACTAATTGGTTATAATAATCTTTTACTCAATGCTTCATTGCTCAAGGGGTGAAAAAGCCTGCACTCTGCTGCTGACCCCCATGAGCCACTCAAGCTTCAAATGAGCTGAGCACACTATATTACATGTGCACAGCACAGCAGACTCCCTGGGATGGGAAAATTCTAAACAGCGAATTGTAAGGGGTTTTATTAGGGTACTATTCAACTTGCAGTAAGAAGTACTCTGGGATAACAGAGTTGTATGGCATCAGAGGAACACAGGGTAGCTCACCTACCTTTCTGCAAGGGCATGTAGTGATAGGAAAAGGGGGAAAGGCTTTAAATTGAGAGGGCAGGTTTAGATTAGGTATTAGGGAGAAAATCTCCAGTGGGAGGGTGATGAGGCACTGGTTGCCCAGAAAAGCTGTGGATGCTCCATCCCTGGCAGTGTTCAAGGTCAGGTTGGACAGGTCTTTGAACAACCTCACCTAGTGGAAGGTGTCCCAGCCCATGATGTTCGTTAAGGTTTCTACCAAACCAAACCAAACCCAACCAAACCAAACCAGACCATTCTACTACTCAATGTTTCCCACTACCCTGAATGTCCCAGGGACCAAATCCCATGCTGCAGGAGGGCAACATGTTTTTTGCCCAGCAAGCAGAAAATTAAATGGTGCATAATTTGGCTATGTTTTCCCATCAGAGGGGATTGTCCCTGGTACAAAGCCAAGAGCACCAGTGACTTTGCCAGCTGTCCCTGCTGGCACCATGTACCTGATCACACAGCAGAAATGCTCTACTCTGTTCCAGCTTGTGTTTGGCCAGAGCCCTGGTTGGAGCTGAAGGAGCAGAAGAATCAAGGAGCCAAAGCAATAAATTTGGGTTCTCAAAATTCCCCTGCTGGGACTATTCTGGCACATGAGCAAATAGGGTCGATTTTAATCGTGCATATTTATAAGATAAATTTAACTTACGGCCACACACATTTATTTTTTCATAAAGAAAACAGCAGAAGTGGAATAGAGCCAAGGCTTGATACAAACTTCCAACAAGACACGAACTAACTCTAATTATGTTTGTATATGTAAAGAGGTGCTGTACAGGAGTTAACTGTACTCTCCCTTCATCCTGCAGGAAGAATCTCCCACACTGAACTTTAAGGCTGGATGCCAGCAATTATGATTTGAGTTTTTTTATTAGCGTGTCTGTTTTGGGGTTTTTTATTAGTATGTCTTGTGATAGCTCTTCTCTCTGTGACCAGTTGATATACACTGCACTAGAAACCTTCTGCGGGAAGGTCCCTTTTCACCCACGGAACTGGTAAGCAGAAAGCAGCTCACAGTGGTAACAACATGCCATGTTTAACAACATCCCCACAGTGCTTATGTTATCCTTCAGGGTAAGAGTAAATTAGAAACTCCTATATGCAGAGCTCTCATTATGGCCGTGCGGGAAGGAAGCACTTCAAGCACAGGACATGTGTCAGCATACTAAAGCAGCACCTCTGCCTGTGAAGACTGGTCGGGGGTCCACACTTCCAAGTTAAGCTGTCTTCTTTATGGAAGAGGCAGGATCATAGTGATGAAATGTGACTGTGTCTGAACATGCCAGCTATACCCCTTGCTATTAAATCCCTTCCTCTTAGAATTAAAGGCTATCTACAGTATTTTGTGACCTATGCTGATCTCTAGGGGATAATCCATTTTCTGTTTTAAGTTGCTTAGAGAGGTTACTGTACCTCCCTCCTTCTGTTTTTCAGTTGGACTCCATGATCTTAAATGATTCATTCTGTATCCTCTACCCAGTGTTAAAAGTCAACAGCAACAGACGCCATTTTTCTGAGATATCTTCTGTATCCATTTCTCTTCTTCCTTTTCTATCTTCTCTTTTGTCCTTTCTTCCTACAAAGGAAGCTCCTCTTTCATATTTCCCCCCAACTGTCCGTTAAATGTTATTCCCAAAAGCTCGTATCTTTTTCTTAAAAAGTAATTCATTAATACTTCCTCATGGACTGACACCATGCTAATCAAGTGGGTTGTGGCTACAAGACTGAAAGTGCAGAGCAAGCACCACTGGAAACCAGGATTATACATAAATTCAAGACTCAGAGACATATGCTTAATCATTCTGAATCACAGAAATGAAAGAATTAGTTCAATCTCATTTCTATGCAGTTTTGAGATTAATTTGTTTATGTGATGACTGCAACATAGAATCACATTTTGGAAATACTAGTTTTCTAAAAGGCTCTGAGATCCAAGAACAATTCCAAACCAGTCAGACTTTCCTCAGTGACGTAACTATGTAGAAAAATATTACTTTAAAATGAAGTATTTTATATTTCTGGATATAAAATAAGAGTTAATCCAGTCCAATCTGGTATGACAAAGAAAACCAAAACCAAAAGTTGCTCAGAAATGTGTACCACTAGTACTTTGCCCAGTAGAAGAACACACATTTTCATTTTTAAGTAGAAAATCTTATTTCTAAGCATTATGATTGGACACACTACAAAATCTATTTCGACTTGTCCTTATTTAGTTGTGGTGAACTTTCCAGCTGTCTGAAGACTACCTAGATCCTTCTCAGCAACCAAAGAACAACTTGATTATTGTGCTAATCTCAATGTCTAAATCCATCAAGCTGTCAGTGGTTTATGATGAGGATGCAGAAAGACATTTTGGTCCTAATTAAAATCAATCTGTGGGAAACTGGATCCTAAAAATCTCTGTACATACGGGTATACAAGAGTCTTCTGACTTTAAGAATTATTTATGATGTTCACATTATGTTAAAAAGAAAGACTACTTTGCTTATATATTTTCTCATCAGAAATAAAGTGCATCAAATCTAAGATTGCAGCAGCCTATTTGGGAAACGGAGAGGTATTTAGATGCAATTCCTTCAGATAAAAACCACTATTTGCAGTTGAGTAGCTTCCTTTCTAGACCTACATGAGGCACAGGAGATCAAAACACAGTAAGCTTCCTTCATAGATGGTGGTGTGGTTTAATCTGGCAGTCAGCTACACATGACACAGCTGCTTGCTGAACCTCTTTGCTTCTCTCTTCCTCTACTCTGACAGGACTGGGATGGAAAAACTGATGGAAAACCTTTTCTTCCCCTCCTCCCTCCAAGGGTCAGGAAGGAGGCCCCAGCACACTGGACCACATAACCCCAGGAGAACCAACTACGGCTCCAGGCAGAGAACATCACCACTGCACCGAGAGCTGCCTCCTCCAAGGCTCAATAGGATCATGAGGCACAACTTGCAACCTGCACAGAGGAAATCCAGAGGGAAATTTACGGGAAAAAATTATTCATACCCAGATTCTCTCTCCTCTGAATTTCCCCATTTCTGGATTAAACATATATTTTCTCTCTATCTTTACACACAGGTCTTATCTATTCAAGCCAGAACTATGAAAATATTATAAGGTGCAATTATAAGCAAAAAATCTAATCTTGTACCCCATGGTCAACATGCAGCTTTTGGAAAACATGTTAGAAGTTACATTAAAAATAATTGAAATCGGAAGAGTTGTAGTTCATAAAAATTATACTTCAAACCTCAAAATGTGCAAATGTAGCCACGATCAAAATTCAGTCAAAAGCCTCATAACTTGTGTTTCCAAATCAGATAATTAACTTCTGCATGTTTAAATAAAACATAAAAGAATGTATCCATGGCATTTCTTTTAGTTGTGCCTGAAGTATAAAATGATCTTTTGAAAAGGTCATTGTTTTGCCACCACTACATGCAGTGAATATAAAACCATGTTTTATAAAAAAGTAAATGAACAAAGAATAAGTAGGGACAACATTAAAGGAGAATGGTGAGATTAGCACCGTGGAGGACGTACATTATTTTTTTCTTGACCTAAGTTGAATGCATCATTTACAGTACCTAGAAATAAAAGGTGCATGGAAATGACAAACCATGTAGTCAACAGTGAACTATGGTCCCATTAAGCTCTCATGTAAATCCAGGGAATTACATTTTAGAAGAAAAATTCTGCAATTCTGTGAAGAATGTGGCACTGCAATTGAAAAAAAAGCTGCTTTTACTGAAGTTAAATTACAATACTGGATTCAGGGTTGTAAACCAAAGCTGCTATCAATAAACACATCTGATTGTTAATCAAGTCTCCTGGGTTATTGTCAAATTGAAATCAGATCTCTAGTGATGTTAATTATCCTACTACTTCCAACACTCTCATTTCTTCAGAGATTAGCACTTTCTGAAATGTGCAAGTAACTGCAATTCCAGTAAGTGGGATTTCTCTTAAAAGGTCTTAAAAACAACAAAAAAAAAGTTATTTTAGCTGGATGCAGACATTCCATATATCTTTGTACCAAAAATGCTGTGCTGTGGGCTCAGGAGCAGCAACTGAATCATTCAAGTGGCCACGTGCCCATGTCAAGATCCTTCATCAAAGCCACTGCCTCCCACAGGTAACAGAAGAAGCCAACATAGAACCATAGAACACTGTGGGGGGAAGGGACCTTTAACGATCCTCAAGTCCAACACCCCTGCCAGGGGCAGGGACATCCTCAACTGGATCACAGGTTGTTTAGAGCCCCATCCAGCCTGGCTTTGAATGTTTTCAGCAATGGGACATCTACCACCTCTCTGGGCAACTTCTGCCAGTTCACCACCCTCACAACAAAAAATTTCTTATATCCCCTCTAAATCTACCCTTTTAGTTTAAAACCATTAACCCTTGTCCTGTCACTACAGGTTCTATTAAAAAGTCTGTCCTCACCCTTCTTACAAATCCCCTTTAGGTACTCAAAGGTGCTCTATGGTCTCCCAGGATCCCTCTCTTCTCCAGGCTGAACAACCCCAGCTCAGCTTGTCACAGGAAAGGTGCTCCAGCCCTCTGATCATCTTCATGGCCTCCTCTGAACCTGCTCCAACAGGTCTATGCCTTTCCTGTGCTGAGGACTTCAGAGCTGAATACAGCTCTCCAAGCAATTAAAAAAGCTGACTAAATAATGAAGCTAAGGATTTATCTGCTTAGTTCAACTGGTTTGTTGAATTTTGCTAAGTGATGTAGTTTTCCCACTATCCAATTTTGACCTTTTTCTCACAAGTGTTTTATCAAAAAAACAGTAACCTTCTGTTACAGCAAAACCCAAACACTCTGTCCAAATCAGGCACAGAACAAAAATAGGAAATGGAAAAAAACCCTGGAGACATGAAGATGGGAAGTCAAAATGTCTCTAGAGGCAAGAGGACACAGAGAAATGTACCTCAACACGTGTACAAACCCACGTCCACCTCTGGAGCCAGGGCTGCACTGATGCTGTCTTATTGTTGTTAGAACAATGAGTCAGTCACTAAAGGGACACGCTGTTATGAGATTAAAAAACAAATAATCTTAAACCCACAACGGGTTTTGCTCATTATTAATTAATGGTGGCACCTGCAGTGATTCTATCTTAGAAGGGGACCTGTGCTAAATTTATCTACTGCCAAATTTTCCTCTGGCTTTTTCTACTGGCTCTCTGCAACTGGAAAAAAAGAAAAAAAGAGAAAAGAAAAAATAAGAGGCTAAATTTGTTGGAACTGTTTTCTGTAAACATACTTAATACTATTTGCAGATGATTCAAAATTTCAGTGAGCTAAACCTCTCTCATTGAATGATTAATGCAAGCATTCAAGAGAAATGGATACAACATTTGATTTTCCCAAATGATCCCATAATTGGATTTGATGGAAAGGTTTGGCTGTTTGCTTTGTTTCAATTTGGGGAAAATGTGATTAAAAGGAGAAAATCCATTTATATTTTTATATTTATTAACCCTATCTCTGACATTTAATAAAATATATGATCCAAATAAATTTATAATAAAATGAAAAGCTATAAAAATATTTTAAAGAAATTAGCAATCATTCTGAACGTGCCAGGCCATTCCTGAACTAGGACAGAGAGTGAAGATAGTGAGTTCTTTTTAATACATTGACTTGAATTGAGATCTTCAGTCTATTATTCAGAAATATTCTTAACTCTGTATAACGAAGAACATTGCCAAAATCATCAAGACTGTTGCAAGTATTTAGCCATAAGCATTAGGACAACATCAGCTGGTTGTTACGCACAAACTAAATGACCATGTTGCAAAGTTTGTTGAAATTAAACTTCTATTTCTTTGTGATGATGACTGCCCCATGCAGATTTACCCACTGACCTAGAGTTTACACCCACATCTCCAGCATGAATGCTGTGGTATTTGCCTCTGATGTTCCTAAGTACCATAGGAAGTCTTGAAAAGACATTAAAATGTAAAATCTGTGCTGGAAGAACCACAGAGTTGAATAAAGTGTTTGTGCACAGCCTCAAGAAAACACTCTTTTGAAAACCAAATTTCAGTGCAACCACAGAAATTCACTCCTGAGTAACTCCCTTGCTGGCTTAGACTTTAGCAAGAGACCACATTTTACTCTAACATAACAGTTTTATTTTAAATTACTACAGTGCTGGTCAATTAGGTCATATTTTTAGTGCTGCACATCCAGGTGCAGTGTTTGGAATAGAAAATTTCCAAAAAAAAACCCCAAACAAACCAAAAAGACCAACTTGAGAGAGTGGTCATGAGACCTGAAGTGACCTAACACAAAGCCCAAGCCTACAGGTCACAGTCAGAGGAAGGATGTGTCAGTTCTGAGATGGACATCTTGTTCTTTCTTCTTCTAATAATCACATAAATGTGGCTTTTGAACACCTGTACTGCTTCCTATTTTGATTTTTTGAAAAATCAATTATTGAGAAAAAATGAACTCCATATCAAGAATGTATATAATCAGCCAGATAAAACATAAGATTTCCGGAAAAATATGAAGAAAAAAAATTATTATGTTACACAGAATACTTCTGCAGTTAACTAATTTAAGCAAGAACATGGTATTTACCAAAATAATCTTCCAAAAATTATTGCTGGGAAGTTAAATGTTGTTGGTATCCTTTAAAAGATCAATAAAACCCCCCACAATTATTTCACTTTGTAAATATACCACATCTGCTTATGTCAGCTACAAAGTATGTACCATAATCTGAACTTTCCTGGGATTCCTAGAGAAGGCCACGGGTACAGACTGATTGTGAGCCACCAAAGGGACCTCAATAGTGAGAAAGCCATATAACTTTGAGATGTTTAGTTATTTTCAGAAAACACAGTGCTAAACACTAACTATGGTACTGTCTGGGAAAGGAGGAATTAGACAAAACTGCAATTCAACTGGTTTCCTAAGGAGGAAGGTCATACGTAAACAGACGCTGTAAGCACCTGGAAGACAAACATTAGGACATAACTAACAATGAACACACGCTTATCAAAAAAAAACCAAAAAGTCCTTGTAACACTGGGTCTCATTTTGTGACAAGGAATGCAAAGCAATGTGTGTCATATGCTATTGACTTAATTCAGGCTTTGGATCTAGAACATGTGACATTTCCTTTTAAAAACAATCACAGAAACATAATCTAATGGAAGATATCTAGAATGAACACAAAACTGGTTAGACAAGAGTCGTGAGAGAGCAGTTGTTGACGGCTTCCTGAAAAACTGGAAGGATGTACTAAGTGGTACTCCACAAGGACCAATCCTGGATGTCTGCTACTCAGTAATTTCAGTAGTGAGAGTGGTGACACAGAAAAAAGTGCATGCCTATTACATCTGCAGATAATACTGAGCAGAAAAGAGCTACAAGGGCTACTAAGACAGGCTGAGAGAGTTGGGATTGTTCAGCCTGGAGAAGAATTAGGGGAGACTTTATATCACCTTCTAATGCCTAAAGAGGTTACAAGAGAGTCAGAGTGGGACTTTTTAGACAGACATTTAGTGCTAGGACAAGAGGTAGCGAATTTAAACTGAGAGTAGGTTTAGATGAAATATTAGAAAAAAATCTTTTACTGTAAGCATGGTGAGACACTGTTACAGGTTGCCCAGAGAAGCTGTGGATGCCTCATCCCTGGAAATGTTCAAGGGCAGATTGGATGGGGCTCTGAGCAACCTGGTCTAGTGGAAGCTGTCCCTTCGCATTGCAGGGGAGCAGGAACTAGATGATCTTCAGGGCTGTTTCCAACCCAAACCATTCTGCAATTCTATGATTTTATGAAGTGGAAGAGATTGGCTCAGAAAAAAACCAGGATGCTATTCATCAACTGCATGTGCATTGTATGTATGTAGAAACAATCAACTACACAAATACAGGGTAAGAACTGTAAAGCATCAAAAAGCAAAAGCTGATTTGGGATGCAAAAGAAAGGCTACAACCTGCAAAACACTGAATTGTCTTGCTCTATCATATTTACAAAGATCAATCAGCTGAAATAAATTGTCTTGTACATCACAAAGGGGAATAGGGTAAAGGGAGACAAGGCAGGGAAAATACAGCAGTAGTGGTAAGTCTTTGCTACTAAAGTTTGCTACAAAGTAAAGCAAATAATCTGTTTCCCTCATGTTTGTGGTTGAGAGAAGAAGGAAAAGACCAAAATTGAATCAAGATATGTTCAATTAGACTCCGTAAAAATCTTATCTGAAAAAGACTGAAAAATAGAGCCAACATTTAACGTAAATGTCCTCACATATCCATAATTTAGACCAACTGCATAACCTTATTAAGGGGGAAACGAAATGCAGAGGTTCTCTAGAGGTGTTCTGAAGGTTTCTTTGTCCTTGATAACAAAGTATCACTGCAGTGAATGAAAAACAAGAAGGGATCAGGCCGTGATCAGCCCTTGGTTCCTTCAGCTGAAAAAACCCTCAAAAAATAGAGAACGAGAGCAAAAAAAAATAGATTTTAACTTAGAATTCACCTGTTTCTTATTAGAAATTTCATTCACTTTTAATGTTCAAGTCACAAATGTAACCATTTGTCCTCCTAGAATAAAATGAATCCTGCCCTCATTTTACATTTAGCCAGCAAGCTCAATGCATTTTGTTCTTGCTGAAAATATTAAGCCATATGAAAATGGTGTGGCAAACAAGCCTTCACATGGCTGCAATCCCAGCAGGCCTGGGAACGGAAGGCATTACATTGTGTTTGTTATCCAAAAGTAAAGGTCAGTTTTGGAGCTTAACTTGGTGAAGAAAAAGTAAAGGTGTTACCCAGTACTTCTCAGTTATCAGCCAGAGAAGAGGCAGAGCCAGGTAAATAAATCCGCATGGACACAATCCACAACTGGAGAAGGGACACAACTGGCTTGGCTGTGGAACACAACTGCAACAGAGCTGTAGGAGGGCCAGGAAGCACATCTGCCACTACTCCTGTGTTTGATACAAATGTGCAGCCAACAGGAATTAACTGTTCTACTGGTCTGTGCCAGGCACTTTTTTCAAAGTCAACATTTTGTAAGAAACAATGTCAACTGTGACTGGTAAACCAAGGACTCAGTGTGAAGCTGTGGGCAGTGCGTGTACCCATCCAGTTAAGCTGGCCATCCTTTCTCTCCTTTTCCTGTGAGTTTCCTTGTACAGAGTACTTCAGGAGAGATCTAATGTCTCTGTCTTGCTTCTGAGATGTGTTCCCTTTATAAGGCTTTAGTAAGAATAAATAAACAAGAATTGACGGTGACATGTCCCTTTGAGTCCAACAGAAGCACCAAACTAAATATGGCAAACTAAAGAAAGAGTGCAATATGCAAAGGAAATTTTTGGCCCACTTGACCTGCTAATACTAGACATTTTAACAGGAAAGGAAGAAATCAGCAGACAAAAGATTTCCACCATGAACTATTCCTTAAGCTCTGACAGCTTTCCAATGAAAAAGTTTAGAGTAATAGCCAGGACATTTGGACTGTTTTCTTCAGGGGATTACATTCCTCCATCTATCTCTTCCCAAGCCAGAACATGTCTTTTTTCTAACTGCACCTGATGCTGACTCATGGACTGCTCTGGACGCTGCAAAGCCATGAAAGCAGATTAGACAAGGCTGCTTAATTTTTAATTTGCAGTCATTAGATGGAGAGGAATCCAAGTTCTAGTGGCATGTTCTTGGCCGTTTTTTACTACTTAAATATACTCATCAACGTTATGTGAACAGTGTTTCTAAATTCATATGGCAGATGGTAATTCTTGGACCTATATAATTTTAATTGTTTATAATAAAGTTATAAAATCTAGCCAGCTGTGGGAAAGATTATTATGGTTTCAGAATTTTACTTGTAATCCAGCAAGAAATTACAGAAAAATTTTACTTTAGTATGGCAACCACAGGACAACAAAATTACACTGAAGTCAAGTAAATTATTAACAAGTATGTAAACCAGGCAGTAAATAGCAGCTGCATGGTCTTTCATTCTACTCATTACTTGCTAAAGTTTAATTAAATTCATTATTTTCCACTGGCTACTAGAATACAACATTGTTTAAAAACAGTAGTATTTTACATGTTTCACCTGAAATACACTGATAGTTGAAAGTAAAAGTACTAGTAAAAGTGAAAGAAATTGAAGGTTTATGAAATTAGGTAGTTGCATGAATGTGCAGATTCATGGTAAATTTTACTATACGCACAGAAGACAAGTTTTTAAATAACTGAAAATAAACTACTCTTCAACGGGATTTAGGAAACACCCAGCACTTGTGAAAAGAGACAATTAGAACTGTATTCAACCAAGAGCTGACATTTAAAAAAAAAATGTGAAGAAGCCATGTTTTGAATTGATGTGTTTCAGTCTACGACACAGAGAATAAGGAAAGGATTCATGGCAAGGATTAGGATGCTACAAATCATATGGAACATATGAATAGGAGTCTGTTTCCACGTATCAATAGGGGTTTAATTTCTGAATGAGAAGCTTAAGCAAGGGCACATTCTTTTGTAAAATATCCCACGGGTTTCCTCAAATACACAGATGTAGTGACATCCTCACTTCTAACTTTATTCAAAAGGTTTTTATAAATTGATGATGAACATTTAATTTAATGATTAAAAAAAATAACCTACTGGAATTTTTTTGGGGGGAGGATAATAAAAATAGAAAAAAAGTTCATGACAGAAAATTAAATTCTCTCAACCTAAGAAGAAATATTTATTAAGAAGAACTTCTTGTAACTTCTCAAAGTTTGCTACTCTGGCTGCTATCTGAAACCATGATTTCCCAGGGAAGAAAAACCCCAAACCAAACCAAAACAGCTGGAATGCATCCTAGAGATACAAAATAAATCACTTGCAAGTGAATTCCACACTCAAAAGCCCTAATCAGTACTCTATACAAACAACAAAACAAACAAAGCTCAGAAGGAGCATTAACATCCCTGGTAACTGGTGTCTACTAATTGCAGAGCATCAGGACAGCTTCAGTGGAAAAGCAGAGCCTGAATAGGATTGTCTGATAAATCTACTACCCTCAAACACTCCACACAGTATTCTTGACCCTGTAGGTCACAACCTTTTGCTCCCAAGTCACTCATGCCAAGGGGAATGAAGAGGTTTATCCCATTCTGTTAAATCCTTGTAATTATTTGTTACAGTTTTAAGTCATCTAGCATTATGTACATAGCAATTTGGTGAATCACACACACTCTTTTCAAATGAAAATTCAATAGACAAAATGGATGCAATTTAAAAACCTTTAAGGTAGCCCAAAACTTTATAAGTTTAATTACTTTTATATTTAGCCTGGAAGAATTCTATGTAGTGAACAATTTGCAGTACACAAATCATATATAATAGCCTCCAATTATGTCTAAACCAAGCAAACGTGAATTAATTCACAATACAAGGACGTTAGAAATTCATCTAAAGCTTAAATTCACAAAGATGGGAAAAACACATACTGACCTCAGTCAGGTCAGAAAAACAGGGTACCATGAGAGAGCAGCATAGTCATAAGTAAGTCTTCAGACAGTCCGTTTTCATTCTCAAATTTCACATTGCTAACAGTTCGCTGTCAAATATAATATTTCTTTTATGGTGTAATTTGGCCGGAGTCTGCCAAATGCACTGTATAAAAATGATTACTTCACCTTATGAATCACTTTTCAGCAACATACTTTTAAATACAGCTGTGAAACTTTTGTTCTAGAGAAAAACAACAATTTTACATTGTTGATTTATCTATGATGGAGCAAAGGGTGGATTCTAGGGATTTAGGATATTTTGGGGTTTTTTATACTCACTTATTTGTTCTGTATTTGAAGTATAACTATCTCTTTCATAAATACATTTCAAAATACATAAAAATATGTGCATTGTTAGCTTGCAAAACAACATTATATGGCATTCAGTGATGAAAGTGTTTCATAATGTGCTTGCAAAAAACTGACCTGTGGAATGCAGCCAAGTGAGTTTTGGGAGTCACACTGCAGTCTGGAATATCAGTTTGGACTTCATTAGGAAGAATATTTTAGCCATATTGCTAATCCTACTACTAATGGTAAAGTCTAAATGCCCTAGAGCCATGTCCTCTTTAAGGGTCACATCTTGCAGAACAGGCAGATGTATCTAAAACTGGCAGTTTGAAAGGTCAAAGTAACCAATGCCTGTCTTACTCATGTCAAATCCTAGTAAGAGTACTTCATTTGTTCTTTTCTCATTTTCAGATTCATGATCCATCCCTATGGGCCAGAAGAAAACATGCAAGAAGTTTAGTATATAAGGAGCAAAGGAAAGTTACAAGCAATCTGCACCAGGAATAGTATAAGTGCTTGCAGTGGTGTTTCAGGTAAAGTTCCCGTAGAAGTTTTTTTGGTGTTTGTTTATAACATGGACAGAATTACCCATATTTAAAGGATCTTCTCTGGAAGGTTATCCTCCACAATGTTGTGTATTCCTATTATCAGGGCAAATATTCCAGAATTAAGACATCTTGACGGAGGTGAGCCACACTGATGTCCAGATGACTGATGAACCCTGTAGCTACAACCTTGACAAAGCAGCACATGCTGTGAAGCTTCAGAATATTTATGTGGTCAAGTCACAGAGGCTCCACAGAGGCCTTGGTCACATACATTTTAGCTCTCTCTCGCTAAAATAAAATCACAGAGTTTGATCTGTCCCAGACCTTCTTATGCCTTGCACATGGGTAACAGGGGCTGCAGAACACCTTTCCTCACATGGAAGGCTCATGAAGATGCAAGAGGCTCTGTAGTGGGGGTGTCAAATAGAAAGACAGTAACCCTGCACCTCTTCATTAAACCTACTGGTTTGCCAGGAGAGGTTTTCACAGAGGAGCAGTGTGCATACAAATCTGCTGGTGTTTTGTATACTGAAGCTGGAGAGAGAGACAATGGAAAAAAGAAAGACACCTTTTATCTTTTCAGATTCATCTTGCCCTCCTGGAGGACTCACTGTCTTACCAGACTCTTACCCAGTTTGTTTTTTGAGGTTTGTACACATTTTTTCCTGTTGTTCCATCAATACAGAACTTGCATGGTTACAAACAGTAACTTAACTTTAAAAAGTATACTGAAATTGTGTCCCAAAATAATTTAAACTAAGAATTAACGATCACAAAATTAAAGAACGGCTTGTATCAGAAGCTTATCTAGTTTATACTCCTCTATTATAGGCAGGGACACCTACAACTAAACAAGGTTGCTCACAGCCCCATTCAACCTGGCCTTCAACACTTCCAGGGATGGGACATCCACAGCTTCTCTGGGCAACCTGTGCCATTGCCTCACCACGCCCGTAAGAAAGAATTTCTTTGCAATATCTAACTAAATCCATTCTCTTTCAGTGTAAAGCCATTCCCCCTTGTTCTATCATTATACGCCCTTGTAAAAAGTCCCTTGTAGTTGCTGAAACGTCTCCCTGGAGCCTTCTCTTCTCCAGGCTCAACAACTCCAGCTCTCTCAGCCTGTCTTCACAGGAGAGGTGATCCAGCTCTCTCATCATCTTCATGACTCTTCTCTGGACCTGCTCCAACAGGTCCACATCTCTCCTGTGCTGGGACCCCAGAGCTGGACACAGCACTGCAGGTGGGGTCTCAGCAGAGCAGAGCAGAGGGGCAGAATCCCCTCCCTTACCTTGCTGGCCACGCTGCTCTGGATGCAGCCCAGGACATGGTTGGCTTCATGAGCTGCAAGGGCACACTGCCAGGACATGTTGAGCTTCTTGTCAAACAATATTAGTCAACTTTTTGTTCTGATACATCAAAGTAATGCCTTACACAACTCAGATTTTGAGTATCTGCACACAGTGAGCATTTTTATTGCTACTTTACCTAACTTGCCAGCACATCAAACCAGATCTTGTCGAACTTCTCTCCCTCCCAGGATTTTTTTCACTAATGAAGTTTTTCTTTTTAAAAAAAAAAATCTACACTGAGAAGGGTGCACATAAACAGTTATCCTTTCAGAGACATGAAACATACGAAGATTTTTAAATGCCCTTTATTATATAGGGCATTATACAGGGCATTATACAGGGGGGTTTTGTGATCATCCCCATTCAACTTCAACAGGAGAGTGGCAAAGTTGTTTAAAACCAGTTAGGTTAAATAGATTTTGTTTTTTTCATGAACAGTTAAACCAACAATTTCTTCCAGGAGCAAAAGAATCCTGAGAGCCTGATTTCCCACAAAATGTGCACAGCAAGCATATCCCATGAATGCAACACCCTAACGTGCTTCTCTGAGGTCTACAAAGGACCGGGCTCATCCAGGAGCCTGTGATCACCAGAACAGCTGTCTTGTCTGCACAACTACTTATTGTTATGAAAAAAAGCAGAATTTTCTGTATCTTTGGGGCCATCATGCTTTTACAAATTGACCAAAACTGGCTCTAGGGTTCAAAGCTTCCTTAGGAAAGAGAATAGCAGAAACACAAGGGAGTGCTGTGGCAAACATCCTTCCTCCTTTAAAAACCAGGCGAAACACAGTCAAGATTTCACTTGACTAATACACAAGGTTTTACAGTTATCTTCCCTGACAGAAATTATGTCTGTTAAAAGGCTAACCTGAAAAAGATACACTTAAGAAAAACAAGCTTTCCCTGAGTCTTATCTTTTTCACATCTTGTCATCTGTTTTTGTGGGAAGTTTCTATTAACATATGTTCGCAATATGAATTTCAAAAGTCACATATTAAATTCAATCCATTATATTTTGAAATGGACAGTCTCATAAACCATTCTTTACCCTTTTTTCCCCTCAGACTGCCTCATTCTGCCAGCATAAAGCAGCTCAAATTTAAATCCACAATGAGTTTGAAAATCACACCATTTGTTGCTTAAAAATCTCATTAAAGGAGCAGTTTTAGAACTTAGGTAAGCCATTTTTCTAAACAGATATACCACAGCTACAGTGTCTCCTCTTTTGCAAGACATTCAAGGAAATACCACAAAATTATATGAAGCCACAAGAAACTGCCAGAGTTTGTTTGCCACAGATTTCCTTAATCAATGCTTTAATGAACTGTGATTATTTGAGCTGTAAGTGCTTTACAAAAAAACCTCCCACTCCATAATACATTTATGCAAAAATCTAACTGTGGATGTTTATATAAACTAAATATAATGTACATTATAAGTTACTCCTCAGAACCCAGCGTTAGTTGAAAAGCTGAAATATCACACCAGCCTGCACATCGATGTCTAGAAGTAAAAATTCATGTATTTATGTCAAAAGAACTACTCACTTTACTGGCAAAAACTGACTTATTTCTCCAAGATGGGTCTCAATAACATTTCAGAAGATATGACAGAATGGAAATTTTGCTGTTGGATGCTGGTTCTTTGGTATCATTTGGATATAGGAGTTTTCTCAAGGTTAGCTGAGAAAGAGCCTGTCAGTGACTGCAGCCATCACAACATAAAAGCAAACATTAAGAAGACTGTATTTCATTTGCAGGTAAGAGCAGAATGAAACAGTAAAGCATCACAATTTGGGACATTCACATTTTTCTCATCCTTAAATTAGGTTCCCAATATCAGAGAAACCTACCTTTTTCCTTGTTGATATTTTTTAAAATGGAGCTTTTTAAACTGGAGAACACCTGATGGGACACCCTACCATTCAACATGGCATGCCAGAAAGGTGTGGAATTTCATTGAATTTTGTCAAACTCCTTTATCAAACAAAGTCACCAATAATACACATATACAATATACACACACACTTTTTTTTGGTCTTGTCCTCTAGTAGAGGTACCTGTCCTCAGGGATACAATTTGTTGGATGCTGTACCCATACTGTGGCAATGCAGAGACAGGGCTGGAAGGAGACTGTACTACAGGATCATGCCCATTACTAAGAGTAAGCAAACTTAATACTCAGCAAGGAACACTGCACTTCTGATAAGCAAATCTTCTTATTCCTTATTCCAGAAACTCATCAGATTTATTCACTGTGAAGCCTTTCACTAAGGAAAATATGAAAAGAAAGGGAAATTAAAAGGTGGATCTTCCTTTTCTAAGTGTTCCACTGCCTTCAGGCAGGCAGCTCAATGCTCAGTTGAATCTATTTAGATTTAAGAGACAAAAAACATGGCATCAGATCTGGGTGGTCTGTGAAATGTCCAAGAATATATGAATTGGCTCACCTTTGAAATAATATTCTGCTGTTTTCTTTTTCTCAAACAATAAATGATATCCACTTTTACAATAAAATCATGGGGTAGTGTCTGATAATACTGTTCCTCCACATCTACTGCTGGGTGTGTATCACTGACATCCACCTATGTCTTCAATTTAAAATAGCAGGACCACTTCAGTAAAACTATTATTACAACTGGATGAGCAGACAAAAAGTCAGAAGGCACTGGTTTTATGCAGTTTCATAAACAGATGAAAAGCTTTTTTTTCATCACGCCCTAAGAAAACAAAAAAAGGCAATTCTCCCACTGTAAAATTAGCTATGTGCAAGGTGTAGCCAGAACCCTGCTGAAGCCAAGAAAAATCTGACAAGGAAGAAAAGAGCTGTAAAACTGAGTCATGCCATAAATTGCTGAAGAAATCAATGTATCAAGCTTCTACCTTCTGAAAGACATTTTCTGTCATAAAATCATATTTTCAATAATATGAACATCTGTATAATGCTTCAATCATTTTCACAGCACCTCAGGCATATTTAACACTACATGAGTTCCTAAGTGTAATCCAAAATTAACATTCCATCCAATCCAATCTTGTAAAGTCATACCCCACCTCTGATTATGTGTCTTATAAATATACTGGTTTGAATTTTTATTTTATATTTCATAGTTCCCATTTATAACTGATTTTTACACAGGAAACGATTGTTAAGCCCCAGTAAGCATTAAGAGACTACTTCATCTTTCTGTATTACTGGTATTTCAATAGAAAATCTGCTAAATATAGTATTTAATTTTATGAGACCAAAACCCACATTATGTCACCTTTAACTATGTGGTAAGTATCCATATTAAACCCTTAAAACCCCATGCCACCTGACGAACACCAAAAATTGTATTTAAAGAAACACTGTCATAGACATACAGTTTAAAAAAAATAACAATTGGAAGAATGGGGAGAGAATTTACCTAAAATCTGGTCTTTTCTACAAGTACGTCAACAACTCTCATATTACTTGTGCTGCATCTTTCCACCAGCATTCACTAACAGGTTATTTCACCCTATGCTTTTCAAGCAGGTTTGAAACCCAAGCAACTTCAATGTAAATGAACCAGAACAGCGCCTGCTCTGAGATCTCTAACTACACGCACCCAGCAATAATACTGCTGGATATTCCCCAAACATGCCATTGCCAGAGACCACAGCAGGACATGTGCTGTTGAGAGGGACTCCAGTTGAGACTAACAGGGGACTCTGTGGATGCCGTGACCTCCACTCAGATCATCAACCACTAACAGCACTCACTTCTTCAATACTGAGGAATTTCCCACCCCTGAAAGGGATAGGATAGCCCTGCAGGAAGGCTTCTACATGGCTTCCTCTGTATTTCCTGAACCTACAACAGTCAGACTTTAAATAAGTCAACAATGTTTTCCCCTAATTGCTTCCAAGATGAAAGGGAAATTCCTTCTCTTCCATTCCCCAAAGAAGGATCCAGAACCCTCACACCATGGACTACTCAGCAACCTGCTCTGTCACATCTGAATAGATGTTACATCAAACTGAAGATCCTTCATGTATCTCCTAAGCTCAGGACCAACCATACACCCAACCATTAGCAGACTCATTTACACATGAGAGGTCCTCATATGAAGACTGTTCCTATTTCCTGGGGCTACAGCAGGTCCATGGGGGTTGGTTTGCACCTTCACAAGACACACTGCACCCTCTAAGTGCCATACTCTTCCATTCAGAAGTAACCACTTGGGCATCTTCCTCCAAGGAACAGGGCAAATGCTTGTTTATTAGCAGAACTGAAACATGTAATGACCTTAACAAAACAGTAGTTTGACGTATGTTGTCCCCTGTCCCCAACTACACAAGCTATCATTTTTCCATCTTACAAGACTTTGCACAGACAGGAGAACGAGGAGCAGTGTCCTTGGCTCCTGGGGAGGGAAGGCAGGTCAGTACAGAGGGCCTGTGGCACAGAGCTGGCTCTAACAGGCACCCCAGCCACACAGTCCCACCTTGCAAGCGCAGAGCAAGGGCTCTTCTGGGAGGCCATTGCTCCGTGATGGATTTTTCTGCAAGTTGAGACTTTAACTCAATGAAGGAACGACACCTCCTGTGGGGCAGGAAGACTAAGGTGGGGGGAGGTCAGTCACCCGTGATTTGCACTCTGCTGCCAGGTCTCCAGCTGGGTTAAGCATTGCGTGACAGACCTGAAATCCTGATCAAGTCCTTGATTTCTGTTTTGGCATGCTTCACCAGTGCTTCTCAGCAGGACTAGATGAATCATTGATCTGTTCCAGTACAATAATTTCTATGTATGTTCATAACCTTGGAAGAATCTGTGCAAAATTTGAACATGCATTTAAATTGTTCAGTGCTCAGCTTTAAACGGTGGATTTTATTCATGGTGTGCATTTACATTGTTGCTGCCTATGTCTACACATTCAAAAAAACGTATTTTAGAAAAAAATACAATAATCTCTTAGATCTTAATTCAGGTCTGAATTTAAACATTTTGTGCAATAAATAGTCAATAAATTAATTGTATCAGACAATGTTACTCTTATAAAATCCTTGACCACAGAAAAGCTTGATTTAATTACTAAATAAAATAAACGTAGCAAGAGATACAGCTAGTCCTTGAGCGTTTTTCCTGAATTTTGTCTCAACCAAGCTCATGCAGTCAGACACAAACAGAAAGTCATACACAAATGAAAGCAACTACAACTGCCAATGCTCAGAGAGCTCGAATAACTCTCTACCATTGCACAGACAGGAGCCCACTGACATCACTTTTTAAAACTAATGCAAAAAATTATAATGATCTAAAGAAATTTCCTGTTATTCCCCACAAGAGAAAACCCCCATTCTGTGTCCTTCACATATGGTGGACACCATCAGCATTTTCCAGGCTCAGGACGCAGGGCATATTTCCTTAATGAGCATTACAGACAGATTTCCAACGCTGTAACTTGTGAGGCCTTTAGAGCACCAGGAGCTCCAGGCTCCTCAGGGGTCCCTGACCTCCTCTTCACAGGTGGGTGCCACGAGGCCGAGGACCAGAGCAGCTCTGCTTCCCACCTGCCACCTCACTGGCTCTGAAAAGACTGAGTTTGCAGCCCTACCTT
Organism: Daphoenositta chrysoptera; assembly: GCA_013397915.1. Taxonomy (NCBI): domain Eukaryota; kingdom Metazoa; phylum Chordata; class Aves; order Passeriformes; genus Daphoenositta; species Daphoenositta chrysoptera. The sequence continues at coordinate 170,629 of VZRO01006727.1, forward strand.
CCCTTTGGTTTTGCTCAAATTAGGCTCAATTTGATCCTTACAGCTCCATTTCACGTCTAATGTACCACCTTGAGCAACGCTGGCAATTAGTATAAAGGAGAGACAATTACCTGGTTATGGAAATACTATACACAATGCAAACAATTCTTTCCTCTATATATCCAAGATTGCCTGAGGTTTTATAGGGTGTTACTTAGGAAATACTCATTACACAATTATGCGAAGAAAACAATGAATATTTTGTTTTACTGAGTCTTGCTCAAGCTGGGGGGTACCAACGTATTCACTATCAACTACCAACTTACTTGATAGTGAAAACTAAGCAATTTCCTTCTGTTTGTTAGATGTCCACATCAGAAACCATCTGAGATTATATTAGATTAAATATCCAATCCCCAAGTGTTACTTTTAAAACATCAGGCAAAATAATTCAGACAATATTCCACCTCAATCATTTTTTAAATGAATAAATCTTTAAAAAGAGCTTATCTATTATTTCAACAAATAACAGCAAAGAATACTTTAACTAAAGAGAAAATTAAAATAATTATTTCTCCTCCCGTGCCTTTTTTTTTTAGTTGGTAGCATTCTCAATATCAAAAGTTAAAAGTTCTTAAAAATCAGGAAATGTCATTGTAGAACTACAGCATCTGGTATTAAAAAAAAAAGGAATTTACTATTAATTCTTAAAAAACCCTAAATGAACCTTAAGTGGCAATGCCTTCTGAAGCACCAATGCAATGGCACTTCAGATGTAGTTTATTAAACTTTGTTTTTCTTTCATCTGTCTTTAAAGCTGCAATTCTCTTACAGCATGAAATAAAACACATGAAAATTGCTATTTAGAAAGGACATTTGAGTGCACATTTTAAAATAACATTACTTAACAACTCTTAGGTAAAGAGGAGATTTCTGGAAAACCTTTGTCAATATAAAAATGTAGATGAGGTTATCTATCTTTTACCCACTAAGATATCTAAAACAAGGTATCTGCACCAAATTAGATCTGACATAAGATGAAAAGAGCAAAGCACAGGAGAAGGGATGCTAAGCAGAACAGGGAAGGTGTTGGGTTTTTGATGCCAGGTAATCTTTTCCAGCTAAGTGAAAAAAAAAGAGAAAAAAAGGGCTATTATGGAGCAGATGGCTACTGAAAGAGAAATTCTCCAAAAGCTCACTCTACACAGTGGCAGAGTAAGAGCTGTGTCCAAATAGCACACTGAGGTTTACCAGCAGTCTAGTGGCACACGGTATGACATGGAGCACTTGTGGGAGTGAGAAATTCAGACCTGAATCAATTTTATCTCTCCATTATCAGACAGCTTCTGAAATGCTGAAGAAGGGTGTTTCGGTTTTTCCTTCATTCCCTGCTTTTACAAATAAAATAAAATGACAGAAAAATCACAAGCCTAGCCGACCATCTTATTTGGGGAAAGGAAACCTCCAGGACTGATCTAACGGGCATAGGTTAGGATATCCTGGACAGAACTGAGGGTTGAACATTTCCAGTTTCCTAAGAAGAAAAGCCCCTCTAAACGATGATTTCTTTATGTGTAATGTATCGAACAGAGAAGAAAAGACTGGAAAAAACAAGACCTTGAACTTAAATATTTGCAAATCTCATCTTGGTGCTCTGACAATTTAAAGCACCAGATCTTCCCTAATAAGGAATCTTAAGTTATTTCAAGTAATAGAGGGCTTCTGAATATATATATACACAAAATGCAGTATTTATATACAAACTATTTTTGCTTAAAGAATAGTTTCAGCTGAAGTTGTACTTTACAAGGAGGAATAGAGAGGTACCAATTAGAGGGCAAATAACAAAAATGCACATTTTAAATTTAATTAAGGGGAAGGCAGTCAACCAAATAGTTCCTAGATCCTAAAACACATCATCATAGCTTTGGTTGTTTTCCAAAGTCTTGTGTACTTCATATTAAATTAATATAGTAGTATAAATTAAAGCCCTAAAATGCATTTGTAGATCCAATGTCAGAGAACTTCTTTAAAATCAGAATTGAAATTGAACTGAAAGTGCAGGCATTTTCACCTTTGAGTACATTATTTAATGAGACTTTAACAATATTTAAAAGAAAATTGACTTTATATTCATTTTCTCCTTCCTAAGAAATGCTGCATTTTTCTTTAATGCCTCTCATTGAAACCTAGATAACTGCTTGTCAATGGATACCTGTGAGTGCAGATGTGCATATCAGTCACAGTGTTATCTATAATTCTGAGTACCAGGTGGCATGTTCAACATACTTCTTTTAATTGCTGCTATGCTATTTGATTGCTAGGGCAATTTAAAGAGGGATATGCATGGAATTATTCATAAAATTAGTCTTTTATATTTTAAAATTAATGGTAGCTGTCTGTGAATCAAATGTGACTGAAATAAGGATGTGCTGAGAGGCTAAGAGTGAAATAAAGAACCACCAGACTGCTTAGGTAAATTACAAGAATAACTCCTGGGTAAGTCACTCTATACTTCCCAAAGACAACCGACAGCAGATTAACAGTGAACCTACTGTAAATGATCACATCTTCAGCTTATCAAACATGTAATGTAAGCAAATGTTTCTTATACTCCAAAGAGAAAAGCATGGATATTGGTTAAGAAACACAAAAAATTTATTCCTGCACTTTCCCTTTATATTCATCACTTATTAAAACATACTTTTTATGCACTTTGTAACACACAATAAACAATTTTGATAGTCATCTAGATAGTGGTTTTACATTTTAATCAATATGATTTACATTGTATTTCTAATATGACTCTTTAGACTAGAACTGCTTGGGTGGGTTGTGCTGATATAACTCAAACTGACACGCCCCTGTTACCTGTTCACAGCACAACCAGTACAGTGGAAACTTCACACTATTATCAGAAGCCACAAATAAGGCTCCAAACCTCTTAAATTATTTGAAAGCTTGGCTTTCAGCATAAGGCTTAGCTTTTGCTTGTCCCTGTGAGAAGAGGTGTATCAGCAAGAAATTATCAGCAACCTGTCAGTCTTTGTTACAAAGTGACAGCAGAGGATAAGTTAAATTCCCATTTCATTAAGTCAGCTTTGGAAGGTGAAAAATCCTGAAAACCTAATAGTGCTACCTCTGGGTCGAACATTTAACTTTTCAAAAGGACAGGGCCAAATCAAAACACTTTCTTATTTTACCAACTGATCTTTACAAAATGAGAAGAATTAACTCAAAACAGAATTCCAGAAAGAAGCTTTTCCATTTACTTATACATTCTGGTTTCAAGCATTTTTTGACTTTAGTTTTTCCTCAAGTGCTATAGGCAGTTACCTCTTTAGTTAATTCTCCATGCAGCAACAGAGAGAGAAAAGATATTCTAACCAGGAAATGAATAATTGGAAAAACCTTAAGCTCCTTGGTATTTCCATTGTACAACTAATGAGATTTCAAGATTGACAAGATTTCAAACAGCCTTCTACAGCAGCTGCTAAATAAAGATCTGTGCTACAATCATGTATCTTTTCTTTATTTCTTCAGGAGACCTTGCACTCCTGGAAGAAATGCACACAAGAATGTACTAGAGACCCAGTCTATGACTGCTACCATGCATGTTTACATCACATTAAGTCACGAAGGTGTTCCAACTACTCCTCAACACATCATCTTCCTCTTTCCAGCTCATCCTTGTTGCTTCAGTGGCATATTTATTTTGCCAGCAGTTCTTCCTCAGAAATTCTACCACTACATACAATCTACTGTTCTTTGGCACCTAGGTGACACATACAAAACATAGTATTTCCAACAGATTCTCTTTTAGGAGTGATGGTTCATGCCTGAAGGATCAGTCCCTGCAGGGAACAGAAATTATTATTTTTTTGAAATCCAGTGTAAATATCAAAATTTCCATGTTAGCTCGACACCAGCCATTTAGCCTCCATGTATGAATGCCTGCCCACTCGAGTCCTCCTGTGCTTAGAATCAACATGCACTCTCAGAGAAGGAATCATAACCACACTTGAACTTAGACCACAAGTTATATAGAATAATCACATAAAATTACAGAAGAAATTTCAAATAGTCGTTTCTCCATCAAAAACAAGGACTGCAGCTCTACCCTTAATGTCAGCCCTGGTCATCAAACCACCCCTCACTATTTGGTGAGTATTAATACTACAAAGTTTCTCAAATATAATTATTTCTAACCCACATCTACACCCTGCAGTTTTAGACTATTATTTATTTTTAACCCAAAAGAGAGTTCATTATTCTTGCCCTCATTACAGAAGTACTGCACATATGAGAGACTATTATCAGCTTAGCCTTTTTCTAGAGTAAACAAAACATTTCAAGTAATTTCAAGTTCCTCAAACAATATGGCCTATAAGTGTCTGATCACACCCATTCTGCTCTGGGCTCTGCACAATGTGCCCATGTATAGATGTTATAATTTTGTTACTGCACGTGGCATTACTGACACTAAGGAGAGATCAGTGATAACTTCACATGCTTTGTATGCTGTACCCTTATTTATATTATCACAGAATCAGAAAATGGTTTGGGCTGGAAGGGACTTAAAAGAGACCATCTAGTTCCAACCTCGCTGCCACGGGAAGGGACATCTTCACTTAGCCCAGGTTGCTCAAAGTCCCATCCAGCCTGGCCTTGAACACGGCCAGGGATGGAAGTGCACTCAGTCAGTCTATGTCATTGATGAAGACAATGAAGAGCGCTCACAGAGCCGTGTGGGACACCACTCATCACCAGCCTCCACCTGCACAGAGTCATTGACCACAACTCTCTGGCTGTGTCCATCCAGCCATCAGCCACGGACACCCAGTTAAAATTGCTGTTTTCCACATCCCGGTACTTTGACTTACGTTCAGGCTGCCATCTACGTCCTACACACTGCTATGAAGAATTGTGACCCACAAAGAGGTTCCAAATTCCCCATTTGTACAGTTCTTTCTTCTAAAGTGCTGAACCATCCATCAATTTGCATTGTATATTTTGGGAGTATTTTCCAATTTACCATATTGTTCTGAATGACATATTTATTAAATCTGTGGATAAAGCCAGACATCTTGGAAGACAGGTTTGGTCTTGTTCAATAACTTCAATAATGAACTGAAGTAATCAGGATGATCACTTAGAACTTGATATTAAATCTGTGGATGGAACCACTGGATGGAATCCCTGGATGATACCTCCACTTCAATGGTAAATTCAGTACTCACATTTTTCATCCAGTTTTAAATAGGAGGGTTTTTTTTCTACAGCGTACTTTCAGGCCTTTCCTATGAGAATGTCACATGAGAGTCTGTCTACAGATTTACTCAAGATATATGATATCCTCTATTAATTCTGAACCAATGAAGCCTCTAATCTTCACAGAGGGAAGCCAGATTGACTTGACACAATTCATTCTTCACCAATAACTGTGCACACTGTTATTCACCTCCTTGTTTCTTCTAGGTGTCTTCAAAGAGTGTATTTGAGGAATCATGCCAGACTTTTTTACATTTGTACGATCCTGGGCTAAACACTACTATAATGTCTCATTGAAAAAAATTAAATATGCTTTCATTCAAATTTATAGAGAAAAAACCTCTGGCACATCAGAAAGTTACTATTTAAAACGCCTAAGGTATTCTACCTACCTTGAAAAACAGACTTAAATCTAAAAGTCTTTTGAGCAAATACTCAAATATGACTGTAATAATTTAAAATTTTTTCAGGTTTTTCCTCACTTCCTATTTACTTATAACAATTATCTTATTCACACCATAAGTGAAATCCAAGTTTTTTTACAAATCAATTAGAATTAACCATAGCTTCACCTGATGATGAGAACCACGGTTTGATACTAACATGAGTAAGAGTAGAGTCAGATTCTGAATTAGAGTTTGTTATTATATTAATCAGATCTGGTTAGCTCATGGTAAAGTTTATTTAGACAAAAAAAGTAAGACTAGAAACCTTTCCTCAGTATGGTTTCTAGTCAATATATCAAACATATGAAAGAGAATAAAGAATGTCTCATTCTTCAGAATACTTGAAATGGCCCATAAAGTCTCGGTTTCACAGAACAAACTGGGGTTTTTTGCAGCAGTTTCTTTTTCTGTGAAATTGAGACTTTATGAACTGAAGCATGTCTGTGAAAATCATCTATGACATAATTTATACTCTTCCAACCAAATAAGCAGATGGTATAATGAAGAAGAACTATGTAAATCAATGTTTATAAAGTAGCAGCCATTTGACAGGCTTCAAATTATGTCCAGGGTATATTGATAGATGCCATTATCCATAACTGTGCTTTCCCTGATATTATATCTAAGGGCCAAAAGCCAAAAGAAAGACCACAAGCATCTAACCACAAAGTAGCTCTTATTTTCCTATTCTAGTCAGCAATTAGCTCACAGGAATAGAATTTCAAGTATTTCCAATGCCTGTAGTTAAAGATATGCCTTTTTCTAAAACGAAATACAAATGTCATATGCTAAAAGCCATATTTGGGACTGCAGTCTTTGGAGTACAAATATATATTCAATTTGCACAGTAGTTACATGTATAATATTCAATCATGTGCAACCCTCACATAAACAGAAAGACTATTTTAAAAAAACACACCAAAACTTGTAGACACTAATGTAATGTAATTGCCTTCTGCTTTTCATGAAACGGAGATTTTCTGCCCTGTCTGCTATCAAATCAGAAACATGTGATGAGTGTGAGTTACCAGTTCAGGATTTGTATTTCATGACCACGCTGGTGTCTGCAATCGCTCAGTTTCGCCACAAAGGACTGTAGCAATCAAACAGACACAGGTAACATTCAAATGACAAGCAGGGATTTCTGAACTCTAAATCCATCTTCTAAGAATTATATTTCATTTCTTGGTGTGTCTCTCCTTTCATAGGGGAATTTTGTAAATACATTGATGGTTCTTAAATTTTTTCTAAGTGCTTCTCAAAAGGATCTCTTCTTTCCTTTTTTAATGTCAGGAGAATATTTTTCTTTTCTAATTTAAACAAGCAACTACACAGACTCTTAGCTCAGCAAAACCAGGTAATTATTTCTAAGAGAGCAGCAGCAGCAAAACCAGGAAGAACTGACAGGCAACAGACAGCCAAAAGAAATTAAGCTGAGGAGCTGGGACAGTAAAGAAAACAAGAGAAATAAAGAGTACAGGATGTGTTGATCATAACTTCCTTCTCCAAGTGATAGAGGAGCCAACGAGGACAGGAGCTATGCTGCACTGTTCTCACCAAGATGGGGTTGGTGGGGAATGCGAAGCTCAAGGGCAGCCTGGGCTGCTGTGACCATGAAGTAGTGGGGTTCAGGATCCTTATAGCAGCAAGGAGGACACACAGCACGCTCAATACCCTTCAGGAGAGCAGATTTTGGCCTCTTCAGGGATCTGTTTGGTATAATACCATGGGATAAAGCCCTGGTGAGAAAAAGGGCTCAAGAAATCTGGTTGATACTCAAGGATCACATCCTTCAAGTTCAGGAGTGATGCATCCCAAAGAAGAAGTTCAGAAAAATGCCTGGAGGTCTGCATGGATGAACAAATTGCTCCTGGGCAAACTCAAACAAAAAAAAAAAAAGAAGCCTACATAGGATGGCAGCAGGGACAGGTAGCCTGGAAGAAATACAGAGAGATTGCCTGAGCAGCCAAGGATGAGGTTAGGAAAGCTAAAACCCTGAAAGAACTAAATCTGGCCAGGGACACCAGCACCAACAAGAAAAGCTTCTGTAGGTATACTGGTGATAAAAAGAAAACAAGCGAAAATGTGGGCCCTCTCTAGAAGGAAATAAGAGACACGGTTACCTGGGATATGGAGAAAACTGAGGTAGTCTGTGACCTTTTTGCCTTAATCTTCATCATCAAGTGATCCAGCAACACTGCCTGAGTTGCACAAGGCGAAGTCAGGGACTGGGAGATGGAAGAGCCATCTGGTGTAAGAAAAGATGAAGTTCGAAACCATCTCTGGAACCTGAAGGTACGCAAATGCATAGAGGAGATGCATACACAGATCCTGAGGGAACTGGAAGATGAAGTGGCTAAGACACTTTCCGTCCTATCTGAGAAGTTGCGGCAGGTCAGTGAAGTTCTCAGTGACTGGAAAAGGGGAAACAAAATTCCCACTTTTAAAAAAAGAAGAAAAGGAAGACCCAGGGAGTCAGCCAGCCAGTCTTGCCTCTGTGCCTGGCAAGATCATGGAGCAGATCCTCCAGGAAACTATTCTAAGGTACATGGAAAACAAGGAGGTGATTGCTGACAGCCAACATGGCTTCAGTAATAGCAAATTGTACCTGACAAATTTGGTGGCCTTTTACAATGGGGTTGCTGTGGTGGTAGATAAAGAAAGAGCAAGTGATGTCACCTGCCTGGACTTGTGCAAAGTATTTGATGCTGCCTGGCATAACATCCTTTTCTCTTGCTTCTTTCTACAGTTCTATATAGGCTGTTTATATACTACTTCCTACCTAATTCTCTGGCAGCAGTTCTGTACCATGCCCCATATTTTAAAGTTAAATTATGTCCTGTAACAGGAATGCCGGAGAGATAGCCTTGTGATTTAAGAACTGGACTGGAACTCTGTGGCTCAAAGGCACACAAATTTTGTCTTTGACCTTCAGCAGGGTACTTAAATCTTCTCACTTAGTACTCTGTATGTAAACTGCAAAGTGCCTCAAATGTCTGTGAAAGAGTAAGTCAATTAGCTGCCAAATCTTTACTACACAGTACACTATACTACAGTATACTATAAATAAGAAAAATCTTACAGAAAAAGAATTTTAAATAAGGAAAGAAAAAAACCTAGCTGCTTGTAGTGTTGGCAATAAACACAGACAAAATACATCTAACAGTTTTGAAATCCTGTAAAAATACAAGCCAATCCCTACATCCTGTGAATGGATCTTTTTAGCAGTGGGATTAAAGCGACCAGAAATCTTGTCTGCACTATACTTCCACTCACAGAGCTTGGTACTTTAATGCCAGGATCAAAGACAGAAATCGAATCTGTGAACCTCAATTGCTTTTTCATCATCTGACTTGTAATATCAGCCTTGTTCTGACCATTGCCTGGGAGCTACAGGGGTGATGTGAAGCAGTGCCAGCAATCGCATCCCCACAGAAGGCATTCCAGGGCAGCTGGGACGGCGAGGTCCTCAGTAGCCACAAGCAGTTTATTCTCAAAGCCTGAGAACCAGAAGCTATTTCCTTTCCTTTATTTTGCATTTAAGGATGACAGGAAGATGATAAACAGCCAAAGCCCAGACACATCAATATGCTAGCAGTACAAAAGCTCTTTGTGATTGACTGACAAAACCTAAAGAAGGGGAGGAGACCCTCTTTTTCTTCCATTGGGGATGGCTCTGGACAGAGACGCCTGAAATTTTAGCTCTCAAAAGCTTCTCCTGTTACCACCAGATCACCTTGCAGGTAAACACTTTCCTGGTTCATTGAGTCACTGTTACGTATCTGAAAAAGAATCTCCACTGAAAAGTGATAATGGTGGAAAAATACTCCCTATTGTACAGCCGTAATTCTTGTACCGCTTGTCTGCAGGCAATGCATTTCCTCTCTTGAGGAGGCTGTGCAACTGGATCCAGCTACATGTAAAGCAATCTGTTAAAATGAGGACAAGATTTACTGTTGGAAAGAAAAAGTTAAATACATTCCAGGAGCCTATGTACCATATGGCTAAAAGTGACCAAACATGGAAAATTAAATTTAATCTCTTCACATTACATTCCAAAGTTTGTATTTTCTCTACAAGCGTAAACTTACTGATTTAGCAAACGCAATGAGCTATTGGTAATAGCTGGTGCTCCATTTTAACTCCTAAAGAAATACATTGTTTCTGTAGGCTATTTAGTTACATTTTTAGTAGTGTATGCACAGTTCTACAATCCGTATTTCAGTTATTTCCTAGCATGCAAACTGGCATGTGTACCATGCAATGTGGCAGTGGAAACCATGATACTTTTATCAAATTTTATTCCTTTCTTCTCCTATAGCTGTAAAATCATTGGTACTACTTAATCCGCAGGAAGCAATTAAGCAGGACATCTGAATTAAGTGTAAAAGGGGTTTTGTTTTTTTATAAAAGCAGTGAAGCCCAACAAAAGAGAAGTCACATGCTTTAAAGAATCTTCCTGACTTTTGACATGTGTATTACCATTAAACAGATGTACTAGCATATCTCAATATGAAAAACTACAACCACAAAAAAAGATAGGAAAGACAGGAACTAAACAGAACATAATTTTCTCCCCTCACTGGCAGCTGAAAAAGCCTACTCTGCAGCCTTTTTGCAGACTGCAGGAATCAGGAGCAGCATGATTTAACATAGGGAAAATGAAAACTAACCCAAGTTCAGCCCACACATTTAATACTCCACATTCGGACCTGACCTAGCCATAGCTCATGCCTTCAAGAACCGAGCTAGTTTGAAGACAAGGGTATAATAATACAATAAAATACCTGCCTACTCATTTCAATCCCCTATTACCTTTTCAACTTGAAAGACAAAGGGAAAAACAGTATGTACTGGGACTGGCAAACTTCCTGTAACAAGAAAGGTGGCTCAAGGGATTGGAGGCAGTATCTTTTTTTAAAAAGCCAAAGGGACAATGACCACTTTTATTCTGGGCTATCATTTGATAGAGATAACATTTAGGTACTGCTTAGGCATATAAAAACAGAGCTGTAGACAGCATGCTGGAAAAACATGTAATGTTTCTCTGTCAGATCAAGAGGCAGAAATGAAAAAAGGGAAAAAAATGACCTGATGACTTGCAAATTACTTACTTTGATGATGCACTATGCTTTTAAGTACTTTATCTGAAGAGCTTTGGTAAACCCAAAGACAAAAAGCTGCACTATAGCCCTAATAATGCAACCCCCCATGTTCTTCCACTCATTTAATTACAGCTGATTTATGGCTGGTCAAAATCCTGTCCTGCTTGGCCTTTATCCTTCACTGAGGATACTGTCCCACCTCTCCTCCTCCCGTTTCTCTTTTCTTCTCTGGTCAAGCAGTGCATCTGATAACGGGAGAAGGTCAAGGGGAAGCAGCCAGCTTTGGAACTCAATGTAACCCATCAGTCATCCTCAAGAGGATCCAAAGAAAAAATATTTTGAAAGGCACTCGAGGAGTATTTGTTTTTGCACCGCGCACAGCCCCATACGGAGCCTCCTCCCAGCCCCTTCCCTCCCCTTGGCTCCCACCACCACTCCTCACAATCGGTCCCAACTCTGGGAAAGCTATGCTAATCATCTGTCTCTGCTGATAGCGACACTCTCACTGTGACTCTATCTCACCTTTCCTACGCTCTCCCCTGCCTTCCAGGAGACTGCAGAGCTGCCTGCTCGGATGGGGGGAGGCCGAGATGACACTTGCACGGCTCGGCACCAGGTAACAGTTGCTTTGATCTTACTACCAGAAGGAGTGTTTAAAATACTGTAAATTTACTTATGCTTATCCCTTTGAACACCTAAATCTTGCAGTCTAGGCTCTCAGGTTTGGTTTAGTTTCCTATGGCGTATATGGACTCTACACCTCTGCTGGGGGTAGGCATGGACATGGTGACACTGCTTGGCTTGGCATGACAGCCATAACACGGCTGACCATAAAATAACGAGTGCAAGGATTAAAGGCTGATGTGCTATGCATTTCCTTGGGTGAAACTGTAAATGCAACAGGCATCATGCGATCAAAAATCATCACCAAAATGTCAGAAGTTTTCTCTCTGGGTATTTTCAGGAATTAGTCCAGTAACTCCTGGTATCTTAAGACTAAGTCTGCTCTAGTAACATTTCAATATCACGAACACATATATTCAGAAAGCAAACACGAATATTAAATGCTACATTCTAATCACCACCTTAATATATTGCTAACACATTCTTTCTCATGAAAAGGTACTAGAAAAAAACTTCGTAAAATTAACATTACATGACAAATCTCTAATTTAAAGCAATACTTTAAATACTGTTACCAAATTGGCATGTACTTTTTGAAAGACAGAAATAATGGCAAATTTAAACTTTTCCAGTTCCAAAGATGCACCTCTAGGACATAAACAAAGTATAAATACTTTCACTTTTTCCTCCTGACAAGGATCTAAAGAGATCACAGTTTACTGCAGTTTTGAACTTTATATTACTATAAAAATTACAATAATTTTATTTAGAACTCAGAAGGAGTTTTTCAAATGTTTCACGTATTTTTTCCAAGCAGGAGAGCAGTTTGTTCTATGATGTCTTTTTCCTGTAATTTACATCCAAAAACTTTGTCAATAACGCATAAAAATCAATACTCAAATAAATAATTTAATAGATATGTCCCTTTCCTTTTTTCCCTCTTATTGGCAGAACACAAGGTAATTTTTTTTCATACTAAATCCAAAAATGCGTCCAAGACATGGGAAGATAATATGGGTCATGTATGCAGAATAGGTTATAAAAAAATAAAATCCTAGTATCTCAGCACTTCATTAATTCTAAACACTTACCATCCCTCAGAATATTTTTAATAGGGTCTCTAGGTAACTTTAAAGAAAAATGTTAGCCTAGATGTATTCCACCTAGAACTATGCTAGAACTAAGTAAGTTTGGTGCACAACCACCATCATCAGTTAGAGAGAGGAAGCTCTGCAACATAACTTAAACCAACACAAGATGGGAAATGCCCTCCTGATTTGCCCATTTTTCCCTCCTATTTCCTAACTTAAATATCTCAGATATTTAAAGCTGAAGGTGCCTAAAGCTGAAGATCAGTNGTCCTAACTTAAATATCTCAGATAGGTGCCTAAAGCTGAAGATCAGTCTTGGAAACAGGCCCTAGAGACATTTTAAAGATCTAATTGTTCTAATGTTCTCTCTAATGCTCGTTTGGAGACCAAAATTGATTTATTCTAATTTTATGAATACTACTGCTGTCCTCTTCCTCCAGTACTACCCAAATGAATAGGTGAGAAATAATGATTTGCAGCTGCAAATATAAGAACACAGAAATAGCAGAAGTGGGATTTGCTCATGGATATTGTAGAGCAGCCACTGCAAATAATGAAGGTGCAAGAGTGTCAGGAGAGGCTCACAAACCAACTAAAGATGCTCTCCTTAATATTGCTGGACACTACAATTTTCCACCCTAAATACACATTTTCTTTGTAAAATTTCTAGGTTCAGATACTCTTTTTACCTGTATGAAAATCTAAAAATCTCAAATTCTTGCACTAATAAAAATATGCTTAAGATGTACCTTTAACATTTCTGAACTACAGATGTATGTCCAGCATTAGCTTGAGGAGATCAGTCTCCCTCTCCTGAGAATGTAGCAGAGAGTTCGGACCAGGGCTCCACAAAACTCAGCAATCCACAAAACTTCCCTTTAAACCAAACCTGAAAGTACTATATGGCATACAAGTTTTAAGGCAACAAAAGAACAAAAAACTACAATGCAGTGGAAGTCTGGTAAAAGACTATGAGAGAACAAAAAGATGTTTCATGGAAAGAAAAAGAAGTAAAAATCCTTTTTCACTTTTTATTCTACTGGTAGATAAACAGAACATGGATTATCTCACCTTTTACCCATATTTATATTTGAACCCAGCCCATGCAAGTCCAGCAGCAGGTCTCTGCCAGACGTGCCTGAGTTAACCCAGAAGGTTATCTTCTCATCCCCAACCCCCTCCCGCAATCTCTGTTCTACTTTTGCTCACACTAAATAAAGCAAACCGGTATTTATAGCATTTCTTAGGAGGCTGAATGTTTTCATCTACTCACCAGGTCATCCAAAATACCTCAGAAATCAAGCTTCATGACAGTTACCAAAACAACGCTTTGAGTCACTAACTTTGAGATGTTTATATAAGGACAGTAAAAAACATACATAAACACGGAAAAAAATCCTCATCTGTTCTTTTCTTCTGATTTATTACCTCATAATTCAACAGCAGAGAACTTTTAATGCACTCCTGTAATTCTACAGCAAATGGAAAAGGCTCCAAAATAATCTTTATAAAAAAAGGCAAAGACTATTTGATATTAAATCCATAGAATAGAAACTCTGACTGTTAAGCTTGCTGATTCTACTGTAAAAGGAAAGTAGAATTATAAGGCAAAAATACTTCAGCACAAAAGGCAGTTTAGGTGATTAAACAAGAGACTAACATGGCATTGGTACCACACATTTTTAAAAGAAAATAAAGGCACTTTGAAATATCATGTCGAAAATACTGAATAAATTACAGGATATGTGTTTCACAGAGAAAGAAGAGCAAATAGCTGTAATTTGGGAGGCTAGAATTTCCTTAATGAGATAGCATAAAGGGCTCTGTGAACAAAAGGACCTTTCTCAAAGGTTTTCAGTGACTTTACACAAGTTTCAGTACTCTACTTTAGTAGCAGTATATGATACTGCATCTGCATTTCTTAGATGTTCTTTTCATTAACCATTTTTAATCAGCACATAATATATAAACGACATTAAAGATCAAGATCTTTCTGTTGTGAGCTATGCAAATCCCAAGTTATGAAAAACACGATGTCCTGCTTTGTGAAATCACAGCAGTAACTTCAGATTTTCTGAAATTACTGTTTTAGAAAAAAAACACTTTAGCATTTACCTCTCAAGAAGGCAGCCTTCATCCTCAACTTATGATCAATCTATCATCAGAAACATCCAGCTTCCCTTAATAGCTGGTTTCAGCTCCTAGGTGGAGCTTTGCTTTCTAAGGTTCAGAGCAGATGAATTAACGTGTGCATATTATAAACTGGTAGTATATGGTCTAAGGATTAACTACTATAGCAACCAGTACTGTAGTTTGCCAACACATATTCACCCAAATTGCTGCATTTTCTAAGTTTCTATGGATAGGATTTTTATGTAGGTGTGCATTTATTGTACAGAGATTGAAAGTTTTATATTATGTGGATTTCTTCAAGCACGAAAATGCACAGCCATTGCATCACTCTTCCAAAAAAATGCCTTGTGTAATATTCAAAATGAAACTGCTACTAAAATAACAGTTTCACTGTGTTTTACAAATATTTATTTTACACATTGTAGGATCCCTCCTACTTCTCCACTTCATTCTATCCAATTACTCTAGAAGACTATTCTGGACAGTACCATGAATTATTCAAACTGAAATAAGACGGCACAAAACCATGGTATAATCAAAACCTTTCTACTCACAACCTTAATTACACGCAAACTTCAATTTAAAAAAAAATTAGAAGCATTAAAGAAAAGTGTGCTTTTATTACAACACACTTTAAGAATGGTCTCTGAGGGCTGATCAAGTGACCTCCTGCTGGCTCTTCTCCCTGAAGGGAACTAGAGTTGGCCAGACTCTGCATATCCAGAGGTAATTTTACCCAGACCCCTCAACACCTGGTTTCTTTAGGAAAGCAGCACACTGTGAAGAAGTCCTACACACAATACATCAGTTGACACTATGACATAAGATGACACCACAAACTAGTGGGTTTTTTGAGTAAGCAGTGAGTACTGAGACCCAGTGGAGTTCAGTATCACCTAAAAATTAATTCCTCCAGATAATATCCTACAGATAGGAGAACATTCCTCTCCCCAGACACACTTCTGGACCTAACAAAAGGACCTAGGCAAAAATGGGTGGAAGGGGAACAATCCTGTTTCAACTGTAGTTGCCTATATGAATTAAATATACATGTCAGATTCCACCATACTGTGTATACTACAGCTATCCACAAATGAGTAATGCATCTTAATTTCATCACTTCCAGTGGAGTGGAGCAGAAGCATTTTGAGAAAAAACAGAGATCCAAGTTAGGAGAAAAGTACCACAAGACAAGGATGGAAGAGAAGAAATAAACAAATACTGCACTAAAATATGCTTCCTCTGTCTGTAAATATAACTCTGTTCCTTGTAAACCTATCATCTACATTTCAGCTGCTTTTTTCCTAGTATATTCTTCTATTTTTCATCCTGTCTCCTGACATGACCTTTTTTCTTCCCTCTTCAGTCACTCTCTCCTTCCTTCTTCCTGCTGTCTTCCTTTCTGTATTGCTCTTCTGAATTTACCTTTCACTCTGACTCTCCTCTCACTTTATCTATTCTGGAGTAATTATCCCTGTTTTTTCCTTCTACTATTTCAGTTCTGTAACCTCACTTCTTAACACCTGAGATTTAGCACCTTCTTTTTCTTGTCTTGTAGCAGATGCAATAACATTTAAACAGTCCAACAGAATTTGGGGGAAACTCTAGTGATAAATATCAAGGCTACTCAGTGAAGTTTTCAACTAGTATGAAACACCTGCCTCCAAAAGACCACTACTACAGAAATTGTTTAGAAAATAATGTAAGATAGATATTATAATGAGATTCTGAAGACAATCATGATACTAGAAAAGGAAATACTCAAATAAATCAAGAAGAACAATGCCTGTACTTCCATAGACCAAGATTCATACCTCTGTTACAGCAGTATTTCCTGTAAGAGTAGGAGTGGGTAGGAAGACACCCACCCCAAGGGAGAGGTACGATCATGCTTCAATTATGTGCCATATTGGGTTTTTTCCTCTTGTAATGGGTAACTACCAACCAGAGCACTGGCCTTCCAGAAGCAACACTAAGCAAACTTAACTTTACAGGCTGCTATTAACATGGCAACCTGGAAGATACCCTGGGAGCCGTGTGACGTATAGAGCATATCTCAATTTTTCCATGAAGAAAACAGTTTTGAACCTTCCAACTCAAATAACTTTTTATCTCCTAGATTCAGCAAAGATCACCTTAAATCATGTTGGTATGCAGTTACTTACAAATGACCAAAGTCCATGTGAATGCTGTGGAGCATCTCTGCTTTCCATGTTTTCCCAATCAGCACCGTTGGCTGAGTGCCAATGCAGCTACCGTGCATCATGCTACAAGCTGTGCAAGGAAAATGATCCAGCTCAAAACTACCCAGAGCAGAAATAGCAGCCAAATTTAGTTACACCTGGAGCTGTTAGGAGTGCAGTACCAACCAGGGCTACTTATTGGGGACAGTAATAATTTTTAAGATCAGAGAACTCGATAACCTCAGATAAGGCAGTTTATATGAACTTAGAAAATAAAGACTACTTTGCTTTTATTCCATGCAATATTTGACTTCCAAGCATCAGTCAGACTTTCATAGCATAGACGTAGACTTAATATTAAGTCTCTTCCAAGAAACGTTTTAAGCTTCAAATTACACCATATAGATATTAGAATTTTATCTTCAATAATGAAAGAGATTATATATGATATTAGTGACCATGGCTGCTACTGCTCTCAGTACCTTTGTTGACATTTTAGTTGGATGGAGAGGACAAAAAGCCACTGTGGGAACAGATTTAGAACAATAAGAGAATTTTATTGCAAAAGATAATTTTCTGGTTTTCAGGTCAATAAATGCTTGTTAAGAGTAAACAGTGTTTCATAGTCACTGGGAATATATTCTACAAGCCAAACAGATCTGACTTTGAATAAGGTATTTATTCCAAAAGTATGAATGTAATTTTGTCAGTTTGATCCACTTTTGATTAAGAAAAAGGTTGAAGTGATTTTGAGCCATTAAACGGGAAATGTAATTTAATGACTCTCCCAATTATTTTCTGCTTTAGATGGCAACAGAGACAGGAAGATTGCCTTCCCTAGGACTCCACACGGGATTTTTCCAAGGGCTGTCCAAAATCTTACTGAAGGGGATCAATGATTAATTCACATATGGGTTCAGAAAGCGACCAGCTCACAGTCACAGCCAGTCCAGACAAGTGGACAACTCTGAGGCCTGATTAAGTGACCTCTCTGCTGTCTCTTCTCCCTGAGCAGTTGACCAGATACTGTGCATACCCAGAGGTATTTCCACTCAGATCCCTGTAAACCTGGTCTCTTTAGAAAAGTAGCACACTGTGAAGAAGTCCTACTCACAATACTGATTACACCAAGAAAGGCAAAAAAAACCCAACTCGGAAACCAGTCTGTGGTAATTATTTTTGACAAATTCACCTTGTCTTAGCACATTCATTGATGTTTACAGATTTTTTTCCCCCCAAGAATTAAACTAAACCTGATAGTCTGTTTTAATTCCTCTATTAAAACACAAAGACGAAAGGAATTAAATGTTGTTGATGATTGCTCAACAGGATATTCCATCAACCTTGGCATGGAGTCACTGCTTTGGAAGAGAAAAGTGGTTTGGAGCCCATTCCACTGCCAGTGTTGCTGTGCCAGGTCAGGGAAAAGTTCACCAAATACCTCTGGGCCCTGTGTCAGTTCTCACCTCTTAAGAAGCTACAGGAAAGCTGGAGAGGGACTTTTTACAAGGGCATGTAGTGATAGGATGAGTTATTGGCCTCAAACTGAGAGACAGTTGGCTTAGATTTGCTATTAAGAAGAAATTCTTTACTGTGACATACCCTGTGGTGGTGAGTCACTGGAACAGTTTCCCTGACAAGCCCCGTCTCTGGAAGTGTTCAAGGCCAGGCTGGATGAGGCTTTGAGCACTGGTCCAGTGGAAGAAGTCTCGGCTCACGGCAGTGGGATTGGAACTAGATTACCTTGAAGCTTCCTTTCAGATCAAACTATTCTAGGATTCTGTGATTTTTGCAGATCTCTCCGCAGACCTGTGATTGCAGGTTCTCTCTAAAACACTGGTTCATTACCAAAGACATGGATTGGAGACAATTAGCTTCCTCCAAGATCATACAACATTTATAGTTTTGACCAGAATTTTAGTGCTCTGAGTTCGTTTGATCAGCATTCATGCAGGCAGGTGTCCAACCCCAATCGTACAAGTCAAATTCTCCAAGGCTGTTATGGCTCAACTCTGGGATGCAGAAGAAAATAAAGAAAGGAGACTTCCAATGCAAGGTTCTTAACGGGTTAGAGATGACAGGAGGAATGCTTCTTCGAATTCCCTAAATTAACAGCCCTCTTCTATCCACAGACTGTTCTTGGCCAATATCCGTAAATGATGGAATTACAAAAAACAAGCTGCAGCTTCCAGAATTTTGCAATTACCAGGGGATCATACAGCTTGAAGAACCATAGATGGCTGCATGCCGCAGAAAATTCTAAGTCAAAGGGTTGTAGTCAAAGGTTACTTTAAAAAGCAACTTTCCAACTTGAGATGTAATGAAGAAAATTTGAGAGGTCTGGTATTTAAAGGGAAACAAGATAAATGACATACATATATATTGCAAACTGAGAGAGGAACAAGTCATTAAAATGCGTGTTTCATCCATCTCCCACTACTATATATTTTAAAACAGGAAGACAATTGATAGCTTGTGAAAACATGTGAAACAAGTTTACTCTAAAATTGAAAGAAGGTAGTTACACCTGCACACCGCGTCAAATATTTGGTATTATTTAAGACCACAAAATTTGATTTTCCTGTTCTCCTCTATTTCTACCAGAAGAGAAAATGTGATCTTCCTGCCATGAGCTCTTGAAAAGAGCCATGAAAGACAGATTTCAGTTGTTTTTACACTGTTAAATCTCCAGGGTCATTCTTAGGAGATTAAATTCCTTAACTAATCAGTATATTCTCCAGAAGACTCAGCATTTCACTTTTTTAGCTCAATTATGTTCACAGAAGTGGGTGATGCCACTGAAGCACTCCACTCAATTCAGCTTGAGTGAAGAATATACAATACACAGATGAATACCAAAAAACAATAAGCTCTAAGAAACACTGTTCAAAACAATTTCTGCAACATAAATAGATACACCAGCAACATACCTGAAGAAGAACATGAACAGAGCAGCAGTGATGCAGAACAAAAGGACCTACAAGAAGGAAAAAGAGTGTTATTACATAACGCACTACTACTGTATGTTCTGGATCATGAAGATTTTATAACTTTTACTATAAAAGCCACACTTTATTTATATGCTTGAAGGGCCAGAATGAAAGCTTCTCTGAGTCCACCAAAAAGGACTGCCTAGTTTCTAGTGGACTTTCAGTGATTCCTGTAGAAGCTAAAAACTTGAAATACAAACTAGGGTAGTGGGACAACAGACACAGCAAATGGCACCACTTAAAAGCGCCTGTAATAAAAGACCAAGTAATAAAATAATTATGAAACAACAGAATTTAAACAATAAAGTATTAGAACTGAAATTTAAACTTCACATTTTACCAGTCTTTGCTTTTGTGATTTATTCAAATATCGTATTGCTAGTTTCAGTTTAAAAGGTATGATGCTTAAAATGTCTGTATAGACAGCTGCTTCTGCTGAACTGCTTTCCAGCCAGTTTGAGAGTAGATAAGTCTATTCCAAATTAAGTGTACCCTTTCTAATAGTTTACCTTAGTGCTAAACTCACTTGGAACAATCCTACCTTGCTTTGTATTATCAATGGGATCATACAAGAGACATTGAGCAATTTTAGCAGCTCTCCAGCACTGAGAGGGGAGCTACTTCCTTCTGCCATCCTCTCTGCTGGGGCTTAGAGCTGTTACCTCCTCCTTACCACCTGCACAGGGACTCACAAATGCTGAAGAAAACCTGCCTTAATCCACTCCATCTTTGCCAGGTACAGGTCACAAGTGAGAAAATATTGTTTTGTTTTAGATATACTGGCCCATATTCATACCATCATTTAGGAGACAAAATCCTTATAAAAATATTGCAAGTCTTTCAGAAAATATTTGCACTTATTTTCAAGGGTTGAAGAAGTTTTGATCATGAGAGGATACAGACATCTTATGTGAGAAGAAATAAAAGAGGTGGCAGAGGTGAAAATTAGAAGATTATAAACCTGTAGAACAGAAGGCTGCTGTGTGTTAAGACAGATCAAAAAGTGTGACAAAAATTTGCTTAGGAAATCTTTACAATGACTTTCAGAACAAAAAAATCTTACAAATGATACAATTTCCCTTTTCTAAGTCCTCTGGCAGGTGACTTAAAACTAGGTCACATGAAACATTATAACATCTGCTTTGTAAACTACCCATTTTTTCCTTTTCCTTCATCAGAACTATCATATTTTATTTATCTGCATCATAAACATGAACATTTGAAATCATTTTCTATTAAATCATTAGGGCAAAGGTATATTTCATGAGGGTAATAGTACATTTCATTTCACACCAGCTGCAAAAGCAGACTTGCTTTTAAACACAAATTCTACTCAAAAATATCTGTCCTAATCCTCTAAAGTTCGAAATGTATTTAATCAGTCAAACAACAACCATCAATTTTCTTGAGGTTATTCTGGAGACACAGGGAAAAGAAGGCTTGACAGCCTGAGCAACAATTTTGGGAAATAAGTGAGAAATGGCAAAGAACCAGTTTTCTGGAGGATGTAGGGGAGGCAGGGGACAACAGAACAAAAAAAAAATTAAAAAAAAATAAGTATGCCTTTACATACTAAAAACACTCAGTTCACTAAATAGTATTTTTCTTGCCCTTTTTTATTTTATTCTTTTTTTACCTTTTTTTTCCCCAGTAAGTTTGATAA
>VZRO01006728.1:16499-34582 GCA_013397915.1 Daphoenositta chrysoptera
CCCAAAAACAGGAGGATCCCAAACATCAGTGAATCCCAAAAATCAGCGCATCCCAAAAATCAGCACATCCCCAAAACCAACGCATCCCAAAAACCGGCGCATCCCAAAAACGGGAGGATCCCAAACATCAATGCATCCCGAAAATCAGCGCATCCCAAAAATCAACACATCCCAAACACCAACCCATCCCAACACTGGCACATCCCAACATTCCCTCCTGGAATTCCACATCCCAATCCCGCCCAGCTCCCCTCCCTCCCCTCCCCTCCCCGGTGTCCCGAGGCCCCTTGGGGCTGACTCCTCCCCGGAATCCGCGGAATCCCGGGAATTCCCTACCCTTTTTCCGGCCGCCCTCCTCGGACTCGGGCTTGCGGCTGACGGACACGACCTTCATCAGCAGGTGGTTCCCGCCCTGCCGGATCAGCGCCACCACCTGCTTGTGCCCCACCTTCACCACGTTCACTCCATTCACCTGGAAAATCCCGGGAAAAAAACATGGATCAGGAATCCCGGCGGGAGAATTCCCAACGTCCAGCCGCAAAAATCCCGCGTTTTCCACCTTTTTTCCCTGTTTTTTTCACAGTTTTGGGAGTTGCCACCCGGTGGTGGCGAGGTGCTGGAGGAGATGGGAATCTCCGTTTCCTGCTGGGAGATTCCTGAAAAAATGGGATTTTCCCGGGTTTTTTGGAGTGTCTGTTCACCCTGGAAGTGTTCAGAATTCCTGGAAATGCCCAGAATCCCTGGAAGAGCCCATAATCCCTGGAAATGCTCAGAATCCCTGGAAGAGCCCAAGGCCAGGTTGGATGGGGCTTGGAGCAGCCTGGGATAGAGATCAATCCACAAAAATCCCAGCTTTCCCACCTTTTCCCGTCTTTTCCCAGCCTGGCGTGGTTGGGAGTCACCACCCAGCTGCTGGAGGAGATGGGAATCTCCGTTTCCTGCTGGGAGATTCCCAAAAAAATGAGATTTTCCCAGGTTTTTTGGAGTGTCTGTTCACCCTGGAAGTGCTCAGAATTCCTGGAAATGCTCAGAATCCCTGGAAGAACCCAAGGCCAGGTTGGAGCAGCCCAGGATTGTGGGATGTCCCTGCCCATGGATCGGGATGGGATTTGAGGCCATTCCCAACCCATTCCAGGATTCCATGAGATTCCCTGGATCTGCAGGGCTGGAAGAGCAGAGGGATTGTCCCGAGCCCAAAAGAAACCGGGAATTCCCAACCTCGGATCCGAGGAATGGGGACAGGAGGAAAGTGAATTCACCTGCAATCCCAAAAACATGGATCAGAACTCCTGGTGGGAAAATTCCCAAAGTCAATCCACAAAAATCCCACGTTTTCCACCTTTTCCAGGTTTTTCCAGTATTTGGGCTTCGCCACCCGGTGATGGCGAGGTGCTGGAGGAGATGGGAATCTCCATTTCCTGCTGGGAGATTCCCAAAAAATTGGGATTTTTCCAGGGTTTTTGGAGTGTCTGTTCAGCCCTGGAAGTGCCCAGAATTCCTGGAAGTGTTCAGAATTCCGGTAAGGGATCAGAATCCCTGGAAGTGCCCAAGGCCAGGTGTGCTCCCAGCATTCCCCAGGCTTGGGAATTCCCATTTAGAGCTGGGAATGGGCTTTTCCCAGGATTTCCTGCTGGCTGCCAGAGGGCAGGGACGGATGGGATCTCGGGAAGGAATTCCCGGCTGGGCTGGAATTCCCAGAGAAGCTGTGGCTGCCCCTGGATCCCTGGGAATGTCCAAGGAAAGGCTGAAGCACCCTGGGATCGTGGAAGTTCCCTGCCCTTGGAATGGGATTTCGGCTCCTTTCCCACCCAAACCATTCCATGATTTTGTGGAATTCCATCCCTTGATCCGGGAGAAACCTGAGCTGCCAATGATGCCGCACATTCCCGGGAATACGACGTTCGTTGGAGGAAAGGAAGGCGGAATGGAGCTCCCTCGGGACAGACCCATCCATTGGGATGAACACAGAGCAGTGGGAAGAAGTCTGGGAATTTTGGGATCAATTTCCACCGATAGGAAGAAGCTGAGTTTGGGATTCCCATTCCTGAGAATTTGGGATCATCCAGATCCCAAAATATTCCCGAATATCTGAGCTCGGAACTTTCCCACCTCTCCCAGCCCATCCCATTCCATGGGCAAATTCCCATGGGATTTACTGGTGCAGGAATGTGATTTACTGGAATCCATGGAATGGTTATCCAGGGAATTGTCTCTCCACATGCACTGAGCTCCCTCCAAACTGCTGGAATTCCATACCCACATTCCAGAGCCAATTCCAGAGCCAGGCGGATTCCTGGAGCCTCAGGAACCTTTGCCCGAGTCATTCCCAGATCCCATTCCAATCCCGCTGGATCCATCCCCCATCATGGATCCACGTGGGAAGTTCAGGGAGCTCTGGAATTTTGCCCTTCCAGGATCTGCCACATTCAACCCAAAAAATCTGGGAGGAATCCAGAAATTTCTGGGAGAAATCCCTTTTCCCAAGGGAATTCCCAAACCTGGAACCTCCATTCCCTGCCTGGAAGGATCCACTGGAATGGGAAATTCCCAAGGTTCTCCCATCAGCCATTCCCAGGTTGGGATCCCCACAATCCCCAAATCTTGGAATTTGGGAATTCCTGAGGTTTGGAAAATCCCTCCGGAAGCATTCCCAGCACTGCCATTCCCACCCCTGATCCACGTCCCCACATCCATGGATTTGAAATCCCTCTGGAATGGGAATTCCCACTGCCCTGCTCGGCCCATTCCCATCATTCCCAGCCTTTTCCAGGAAGGAATTTTCCCACATAGTCCATGGAAACCTCCCCTGGCCCAGATTGAGGCCATTCCCTCTAATCCTGTCCCTTTTCCCTGGGATCAGATCCCAATTCCCACCCCAATCCAGCCAGGGAATTGATAGGAATTGTCTCCCACTCTTAATTCCATTCATTTCCACCCAAATTCCGTGGTTTTTAAGGAATTCTGATGTTCCAACAAAACCCCTGGGATAACTGGAGACCGACCTCCACTTCCACGGAATTCCTTGGGATTTTAATCCCATTTCCCTCCTGGAATTCCTTGTGCTCCCAATCCATCCCTGCCTCGATTTCCCTCCATTTCCTCCCTCTGGAAAACCGGGAGAGCCCAATCCTCATCCCAAGCCTCCGGAATTCCAGGGCTCAGCACCATTCCCAGGCCGCTCTCCCGGATATCTTTGGGATCTGCTCTCCGAGCCCGGTAATTTGGGAATGGGTATTTTTAGGAATTCCTCTCTCCTTGGTTACTGGGAAACTTCGTGTTCCAAGACATCTCCTGGAGAAATCTAAGCTCCGGATTCGTTCCCAACTCGGAGCAGAACATTCCTGCTTTTTTTTTTTTCCGCCGGCACCAGAATATCCCAAATTTTGAGCAATTCCATAAAAAAAAATCCCGGAGCTGGCCCAGCCTCTTTCCTCCTTTTTTTTTTTTAATTTTCCCAGCTCCCAATGCTCCCGAATTCCCGATTATCCTGAAATCCCGGCCTTTGATATTTCCTTGGATCCTTTTTGTCAACCTCCCACACTCCGGAGCCGGAATTATCCGCATTTCCTGCTTTTTTTTGCTTCCTGACCTTTCCAGCAGGGAGGGAATCCAGGAATGTTGCAGAGCTCCCTCATTCCCACATTCCAGAGGGGGAATTTTTTACCCCTGGGTGGATTTTTTTCCCCCCCTTCCTGATTTTTTGGGCTCCGTGTCCTTAAAAAACCCTGGAATTCTGTGAATTGGGATGGTGGAATGGTTGGGATTTGATCATCCCATTCCCACCCCTGCCCAGAGCAGGATTTTTCCTCATTCCCAAAGAAAATAATGGAATTCCTGAGGTTGGAAAAGCCCTTGAAGACCACCACTAACCCACATTCCCAAATCCATAATTTTTGAACAATTCCAGGGATTTGACTCCACCACTGCCCCTTCCAAAGCTTTCCAACCTTTTCCAGGGAGCAACATTCCCGAATATCCCATCTAAACCTCCCCAGGAAATGCTGGGATCCCACCTGGATCAGTCATTCCCGTTTTTCCTTCAATAAAACTGCCAGACAACGACAAAATCCAGACCTAAATCCTGGAAATCCATGGGAGCCCAAATTCCATCCTGAAAGCACCAAATCCCAACCTGGGGACACCAAATTCAATCCTGGGAAATCAAATCCCATCCTGGGAATACCAAAATCCCATCCTGGGAATACCAAAATCCCATCCTGGAGAACCAAATCCCATCCTGGAAGCACCAAATCCCATCTTGGGTGACCAAACTATCCTGAGGGAATCAAATCCCATCCTGGAGGGAATCCTCCAAAGTTCTCCACAGGTTCCTCATGGAAAAAATGCCAGGATTTAAACCCTCCCAGGATGGGGGGAGACAAAAGGCTGGAGATTCTGGATTTTCCTCTGGAATTCCAGAGGGATTTTCCCAGTCCCAGCCCAGAGAGGTCGGATCTTGTCCCAAACTGGGCAATTCCCCAGACTGGCACCGGGAATTCTCTCACAGAGCCATTCCCAGAATGCGTTCCATGGGATCATGGAATTTTGAGGTTGGAAAAGCCCTGGGAGATCAAATCCCAGTATTCCCAGCTTTGCCAAGGCTGCTCCTTATCCAGGTTCTCCACATCCACACGGATCTGAATCCCTCCAGGAAGGAATTTTCCCAATTTACAGCCCAAACTGTGGCTGTTCCAGAAGCTGCTCCTGATTTTCTGGGAAGAATCCCTGCCAGCACCTTCCCTAAAGGAATTCAGGGCTGGAATTGGCACCGAGAGTGCCTCGGGAGAGCTCCAGGGGGGACACAATTCCCAAAGGGAATGTGGGGACTCCAGATCCTCCTGATCCACACCTGGAGAATTTCAGATCCTCCTGATCCAAACTTGGAGAATTCCAGATCCTCCTAATCCAAACCTGGCAAACTCCTGGAAGCTCCAACATGTGGAAGACTCTGGATCCTCCTGATCCACACCTGGAAAACTCCTGGATTCTCCTGATCCACACCCAGAGAATTCCAGATCCTCCTGATCCAGATCTGGAAAACTCATGGAAGCTCCATGACCTGGAGAATTCCAGATCCTCCTGATCCACGCCTAGAAAACTGGAAGTCCATGATCTGAGGGACTCTGTATCCCTCTGGATCCACATCTGGAAAACTCCTGGAAGCTCCATGACCTGGAGGATTCTGGATCCTCCTGATCCAAACATGGAGAACTTCTAGAAGCTCCAACGTGTGGAGGAATCTGGATCCCTCTGGATCCACACCCAGAGAATTCCAGATCTTCCTGATCCAAACCTGGAGAGCTCCTGGAAGCTCCATGACCTGGGGACTCTGGATCCCTCTGGATCCACACCTGGAGATTTCCAGATCCTCCCAATCCACACCTGGAGAGCTCCTGGAATCTCCTGGTTCCTCATCCCGGTGCTGAGGCTCCATCAGGAGCTCCAACACCTGGAGATTCCTCCCTTCCTTTCCCATCCTTCCCAAGAGCCTCATCCCAAGGGAACAGGGACAGGAGCAGAGGGAACGGCCTCGGGCTGGGCCGGGGGAGGCTCAGAGGGGATTTTGGGGATCATTTTTCCATGGAAAGGGTGGTCAGGCCTTGGAATGAGCTGCCCAGGGAGGTTTGGAGTCGTCATCCCTGGAGGTGTCTAAGGAATTCCTGGAATTCCACTCAGAGCTCTGGGCTGGGGACAAGGTGGGGATTGCACCCAGCTTGGACTTGGTGCCCTTGGAATTCTTTTCCAAGCTCAGGGATCCCGGGATTCTGAGGGGAAGCAGTGACAGGCACACAGGAACAGCTCCAGGATTTTGGGAAGCCTCGGGAAGCTCCAGAGCCGGAGCGAAGCCTCTCCCCGGGAGAAGCAGGGACATTCCTGGTGTCACACTGGCCCCAAAAGGAAGTTCAGGGAATATGCGAGGCTGGAGCTGGGAAATTATCCATGGAAAAGGCGGAGAGGAGGAAAATCCTGAATTTGGATTGCAGGGACAAAACGAGCTCCCAGAGCTCAGAGCGGAATGGAGAATTCCCAGTGGGGAAGGAAGAGCTCAGGGAATTCCTAAAAGAGCTCCTGAATCCATTGGAGCAAATCCAGAGGAGGCCACGGAGCTGCTCCAAAGGCTGGAGCCAGGCTGGGAAAACTGGGAATGTTCTCCTGGAGAAGGGAAGGATCCAGGGAGAGTTTCCAGAACATTCCAGGGGCTCCAGGGGCTCCAGAAGAGCTGGAAAGGGACTGGGGACAAGGCACGGAGGGACAGGACACAGGGAATGGCTTCCCACTGGGAAAGGGGAGATTGGGCTGGGATTTTGGGAAGGAATTCCTGGCTGGGAGGGTGGGGAGGGGCTGGGATGGAATTCCCAGAGCAGCTGTGGCTGCCCCTGGATCCCTGGAAGTGTCCAAAGGTTGGAGTACCCTGGGATCGTGGGAAGTGTCCAGGGGTTGGAATTGTATGGGCTCTGAGCTCCTTCCAACCCAGGCCATCCCAGGATTCTGGAATTCCAGAATCCCTGCCCATGGAATGCTGGCAGTGCCTCGGGAAGGGCCCCCGAGCCCCCCTGGGCTGGGCAGGGGCTGCCAGGGATCCGTGCAGGGAGAGCCCGGGAAAAGTGGGATCTGCCCCGGGATCGGGGCCGGGGGAGCTTTGCTGGGATCCGGGCAGGGATCGGGAATGTCCTTCTGGCTCTGCACAGCTCCTGCCCGGAGCCAGCGGGGATCGGGATCTGCTGCCGGGAATGAGCCCGGGAAAAGAGGGAACAGCCTCGGGCTGGGCCAGGGGAGGCTCAGAGGGGATTTTTGGGATCGTTTTTCCATGGAATGGAGTCTCCAGCCATCCCAAATCCCTCCAAGCTTTGTTTTCCTCCAGGCAGAACCTTCTCCTGTCAGGACAACCAGGATTGGGGATGTCCCAGGGCTCCTCCCAGCTTTCCATGGAGACAGAGCCCAAAATCCTCAGCAGGAAGAAAATCGGGATCGGATTCCCACCCAAAACACGTCAGGCAACACAAAAAGCCGGAGATTTATCCCAAGTGGAATCCTGGCATGGTTTGGGTGGGAAGAGACCTCCAAGCTCATCCCATTCCATGGGCAGGGACATCTCCCACGATCCCAGGGTGCTCCAACCTTTCCTTGGACACTTCCAGGGATCCAGGGGCAGCCACAGCTCCTCTGGGAATTCCATTCCAGCCCCTCCCCACCCTCCCAGCCTGGAATTCCTTCCCAAAATCCCAGCCCAATCTCCCCTTTCCCAGTGGGAAGCCATTCCCTGTGTCCTGTCCCTCCAGGCCTTGTCCTCAGTCCCTCTCCAGCTCTTCTGGAGCACCTGGAATGTTCTGGAAGCTCTCCCCAGTTCCTTCCCTTCTCCAGGGGAACATTCCCAGCTCTCCCAGCCTGGCAGGATCCACCCCAATCCCAACACTCTGCATATTTCCATTGGAATCCAACTTTCCATGATCCCTTTCCAACCAAAGCATCGCCTGAATCCAGTCCCTGACCATCTCCTGGACCATTCCTTGGATTTCCCTATGGAAAACCATTTTTCCATCTTTCCAAAATCCAGCCTTGCCCTGTTCCCACTAAACCCATCCAGGACGAACTCAGGACACTGCAAATCCCATGGGAACATCCCACGTTCCTCCTCCAGCGAGGAAAATCCCTAGAGCACGACCAAAATCACAGAATCTCCTTAAATCCCATTGTGTTCACTGCGGGATGGAGCAGCCACAATTCCAAGGGGATTCACCAGCACCGGGAGAGGCCACGCATCCCAAAATCCCGGGAAAGGACTGGAATTCCATGAGGATTTCGGGACTCACCTCGATCAGAAAGTCCCCCGTGCGCAATCCCGCTCTCCAGGCGACTCCTTCCACATCCACAGATTCCAGGTACTGCAGCGCTGGGAATGCCGGCGTGGGTGTGAACTCCTCGATTGGGGTCTCAGCTGGAAAACACAACAGGAAGGGAAAGTTGAGGGATTTCCAATGAAATTCCACAAGAAAAGGCTCAGCCTGTCCACAGCATTTCATAAAATCATGGAAATACAGAGTTATTCAGGTTGGAAAAACCTTGGAGTCCAACTGTTCCCAGCATTGCCAAGGCCACCCCTGATCCATGTCCCCAAGTGCCACATCCACATGGATTTAAATCCCACCAGGAATGGGGATTCCACCAAGTGCCAGAGCTGCAAAAGCTTTTCCAGGAGGGAGTTTTCCCGTTATCCAAGCTGGATATCCTCTGGAACAACTTGAGGTTGTGCCCCCTTGTCCTGTCCCTGTTCCCTGGGAGCAGAGCCCGATTCCCACCTCAGTTATGGAAACCAAGATGGAATCAATGGTGGAATCAATGATGGAATCAATGGTGGAATCAATAATGGAATTGGTGAAGGAATTAACGATGGAATCAATGAGGGAATCAATATGGGAATAAATAATGGAATCAATGAAGGAATCAATGATGGAATCCAATATGGAATCAGTGATGGAATCCAAGATGGAATCAGTTACGGAATCAATGATGGAATCCAAGATGAAATCAGTAATGGAATCCAAGATGGAATCCAAGATAGAATCCATGATGAAGTCCAAGATGGAATCAATGATGGAATCAGTAAAGGAACCAATGATGTAATCAATGAAGGAATCCAAGATGGAATCCATGACGGAATCAGTAAAGGAACCAGTGATGGAATCAATGTTGGAATCAATGAAGGAATCAATGATGGAATCCATGATGGGATCAATGATGGAATCAAGAAAGGAATCACTAATGGAATCCACAATGGAATCAATGAAGGAATCAATGATGGAATCCAATATGGATTCAATTATGGAATCCAAGATGGAATCCAATATGGAATCAATGATGAAATCCAAGATGGAATCAATGATGGAATCAGTAATGGAACCAGTGATGGAATCCATGATGGAATAAATGAAGGAATCAGTGAAGGAATGCAAGAAGGAATCAATGAAGGAATCAATGATGGAACCAATGATGAAATCAATGAAGGAATCACTGATGGAGTCAATGAAGGAATCAGTGGGGGAATCCATGGGGGAATCAGTGAAGGAATCCAAGATGGAATTAATGAAGGAATCAATGAAGGAATCCAAGATGGAATTAATGAAGAAATCAATGATGGATTCAAGGAAGGAATCAATGATAGAATGAATGAAGGAATCGCTGATGGAATCAATGAAGGAATCAAGGATGGAATCCAAGATGGAATCCAATATGGAATCAATGATGAAGTCCAAGATGGAATCAATGATGAAATCGGTAATGGAATCAATGAAGGAATCCAAGATGGAATTAATGAAGGAATCTATGAAGGAATTAATGATGGAATCAATAATGGAGTCCAAGATGGAATCAAGGATGGAAACAGTAATGGAACCAATGACAGAATCAATGAAGGAATCAGTGATGGAATCCAAGATGGAATCCAATATGGAATCAATGATGAAGTCCAAGATGGAATCAATGAAGGAATCCAAGATGGAATTAATGAAGGAATCTATGAAGGAATTAATGACGGAATCAATAATGGAGTCCAAGATGGAATCAAGGATGGAAACAGTAATGGAACCAATGACAGAATCAATGAAGGAATCAGGGATGGAATCCAAGATGGAATCCAATATGGAATCAATGATGAAGTCCAAGATGGAATCAATGAAGGAATTAATGAAGGAATCAGTGATGGAATCAAAGATGGAATCAACGATGGAATCAACGATAGAATCAGTAATGGAATTAATGATGGGATCACAGAGCAAGTTGGGTTGGAAAAGCCCATGGAGAACATTGGATCCAACCATTCCCAGCACTCCCAAAGCTCCCCCTGCCCCACATTCCCACGTGCAGCATCCACAGGTTCTTTGGGCATTTCCAGGGATGGTGACTCCACCAATTCCCTGGAAAAATCCACCAACTCCAACCCTGGAACAGCCCCGGAGCCTCCTGGGCTCACAGAACTTCCAAATCCATGTGGGAATCACAAGGTCGTGGAATTGTCATCTACTTGGGATGGGAACAACATCCGGGAACAAAGCCAGGAGGGGAAAATTCCCTCTTCCCATGTCCAGGGCCTCTTTCCCAGGAAGTGAAGGACAAATCCCATGCCGTTGTGTCCCTCTGCCCTTCCCAGATTCCCACAGCAGAGCTGGATCTCAGGAATACTGGGATACCTGTGGATGGACCTCGGGGAGGTGGGAATCCCACTCCTGGCTGGAAAAGCTGCTCCAGCCATCCCAGAAAATCCCATTCCTACAAAGGGAATGTCCTGGGAGTTCTGTTGGAGACTTAGGGAATGTTTTGGGTTGGAAAATCCCTTGGAGAACATTGGATCCAACCATTCCCAGCTCTGATCCGTGTCCCCAAGTGCCACATCCACATGGCTTTCAATCCTGCAAGGAATGGGGACTCCAAACCTGCTCTGGGCACCAAGTCCAAGACTTTTCCATGAGGAATTATCCCAGCATCCAGCCTGAAACTCCCATGGACACCAACCGTGCCTTTTCCAGAGGCTGGTCCTGGTTTTCCAAGAAGGAAAAGCAGAGACCTGCTCCTGCTTTGGATAAGGAAGCAAAATCCCTTTCTGGGATTTATAGAATTGGAATCACCTGAAACGGATCCAGGAGAAGCTCCAGACATCCCAATCCCAGATTGGGATGGGCAACGAAAATCATGGATAGGTCAGGACAGGTTTCCCAGAGAAGCTGTGCCTGCTCCTGGATCCCTGGAAGTGTCCAAGGCCAGGCTGGAGAAATCTGGGATCATGGAAGATGTCCCTGCCCATGGAATGGGGTGGGATTGGATGGGATTTAAGGTCCCTTCCCACCCAAACCATTCCAGGATTCCATGGATTGAGTGGCTGAAAATCCCAGCCAGGGACCGAGTGCCACCTCCAGGAATTCCTTGGACACCTCCGGGGATGGTGACTCCAAACCTCCCTGGGCAGACCCTGCCAAGGCCTGACTGCCCTTTCCATGGAAAAATGATCCCAAAATCCCCCCTGAGCCTCCCCTGGCCCAGCCNATTCCATGGGCAGGGATTCCGGAATTCCAGAATCCTGGGATGGTTTGGGTTGGAAGAACCTTAAATTCTATTTAATTCCAACCCCTGGACACTTCCCATGATCCCAAGGTGCTCCAAGCCCTGTCCAGCCTGGCCTTGGACACTCCCAGGGATGGAGCAACTGCAGCTTCTCTGGGAATTCCATCCCAACCCTTTTGGGCTGGATCAGGAGCCAGGAGAAATTCTCATCCCTACAAATCATCCCCAAAAAAAGAACTTTTAGGAGATGACGGAGCCCAGAGCCCCGGGATAATCCTGGTGGCCTCTCCTTTGATGTCCCTCCAGCAACATTCCCAACATCCCCCTCCCTTCCCGCCAAATCCAAGCCTCTGATTCCACCCAGATCCGAGACTTTTCCCCCTCTATCCGTTTATTCCCATCTTTTAGGCGGGATTTTTCCACTCCAGCACGGATCACACCCAGGGGACCTTTCCCTGACATTTCTCCATGTGCTGAAGCATCTCAGATGCTTCCCACCAACGACTTTCCACGATTCCTGCCTTTCCCGGGAGAAGTGGCAAACACTTGACAACTCATCCCTATTTTTAGACATTCCAACAGAACATCGGAGCGCTCTCCAAATCCATCAGGATCCTTCCAGGATTTCATCTCCCACTATCCCAGGCTGCTCCAAGCCCTGTCCGAGCTGGCCTTGGACACTTCCAGGGATCCAGGGGCAGCCACGGATTTTCTGGGATAAATTTAATGGAGCAAATCCCATCCCATCCCATCCCATCCCATCCCATCCCATCCCATCCCATCCCATCCCATCCCAATCCATTGGGATAGGAATTGTCTCCCTATGGAATAAATTCTGGGAGCAGAATTTCATCCAGGAGGAAAAAAGGGACACAGGGACACCTTCCACGATCCCTGGGATGCTCCAACCTTTCCTTGGACACTCCCAGGGATCCAGGGGCAGCCACAGCTGCTCTGGGAATTCCATTCCAGCCCCTCCCCACCCTCCCAGCCTGGAATTCCTTCCCAAAATCCCAGCCCAATCTCCCCTTTCCCAGTGGGAAGCCATTCCCTGTGTCCTGTCCCTCCAGCCCTTGTCCCCAGTCCCTCTCCAGCTCTCCTGGAGCCCCTGGAATGTTCTGGAAGCTCTCCCTGGATCCTTCCCTTCTCCAGGAGAACATTCCCAGTTTCCCCAGCCTGGCTCCAGAGGGAAACTGATCCAATCCTTTCCCAATCTCTGGATTTGCTCCAGGATTTCCACGTCCTCCTGGGGTTGGGAGCACCGGGGCCTCCCCCGGCTCTGGAATCCTGGAATGCTTTGGGTGGGAAAGGACCTTCAATCCCATCCCATTCCTACCCTCGGGCACCTCCCGCTATCCCAGGATGCTCCAATCCCCGTCCAACCCAGGCTTGGGAATTTTTCTCCCCGGGCTGGAGCCCCAGGGATGGAGAAGGAAGAGGAGAAGGACATCCCTGCTCCCGGAAAATCCTGGGAATCCTCATCCACCTCTCCCAAAGCTCAGCCATTCCCAAAACCAGTTTGGGATAAAACCATCCCAGCCAGACCCAGGGAAAGCTCCAGGTCTGGAAATCATGGAAAATCCATCCCTAAATGCCTTCTCAGGGAGGAAATCCAATGGGAGGAGTCTCCCATTCAATGGGAGAACTAAACCAGAGAGTTGGGAATTAAATCCGGGAAGTTCCCACTGGGAATGAGAGGAATTCCCTGACCAGGAGGTTCAGCCTTTCCCACCAAAACTTTTGATTTGGATTCCCGGGAAGCACCTTTGGAACCCCCTGAGGAGCCACCACGGCTCTGGTTGGGAATTTAGGATTTCCTGGGCTTAAATTCCTCCACAATTCCCATCTGGAATTCCAGGTCCAGCTGTGGGAGAAGCCCTGGCAGATCTGGGTCACCAGGAAGGCCTGGGAGCACCAAAATCCATCCCAGAGGGACCAAAATCCATCCTGGAGGGACCAAACTCCATCCTGGAGGGACTAAAATCCATCCCGGAGAACCAAATCCCATCCTGAGGGACCAAACCCATCCTGGAGAACCAAATCCCATCCAGGGGGACCAAATTCCATCCTGAAAGCACCAAATCCCAACCTGGGGACATGAAATTCCATCCGGGAGGACCATCCCATCCCATCCCATCCCCGGACACCAAGGAATGGGAACCAAATCTCATTCTGAGGGACCAAACCCATCCCGGGAAATCCAAATCCATCCCTGAGAACCAAATTCCATCCTGGAGGGAACAAAATCCATCCTGAGGGAACAAAATCCCATCCTGGGGAATCAAATCCCATCCTGAGGGACCAAACCCATCCTGGAGAACCAAATCCCATCCAGGGGGACCAAATTCCATCCTGAAAGAACCAAATCCCAACCTGGGGACACCAAATTCAATCCTGGGAAATCAAATCCCATCCTGGGAATACCAAAATCCC
The DNA here is from genome assembly GCA_013397915.1 of Daphoenositta chrysoptera. Lineage (NCBI taxonomy): Eukaryota > Metazoa > Chordata > Aves > Passeriformes > Daphoenositta > Daphoenositta chrysoptera. The sequence continues at coordinate 29,985 of VZRO01006728.1, forward strand.
ATCCTGGAGAACCAAATCCCATCCTGGGGAACCAAATCCCATCCTGGAAGCACCAAATCCCATCTTGGGAGACCAAACTATCCTGAGGGAATCAAATCCCATCCTGGAGGCACCAAAATCCATCCTGGGGAACCAAATCCCATCTTGGGTGACCAAATCCTGTCCTGGGGAATCAAATCCCATCTGGAGGGACCAAATTCCGTCCTGGAAACACCCAATCCCAACCTGGAGACACCAAACTCAATCCTGGGAAAAAAAATCCGATCCTGGGAATACCAAAATCCATTCTGGAGGCACCAAATCTGATCCTGGGGAACTAAATCCTGTCCTGGAGAACTAAATCCAATCCTGGAGAAACAAATCCCATCCTGGAGAACCAAATCCCATCCTGGAAACACCAAATCCAATCCTGGAGAACCAAATCCCATCCTGGAGAACCAAATCCCATCCTGGCCAGCCCTGGAGTGGTCAGGCAGTTGGAGNTAAATCCTGTCCTGGAGAACTAAATCCAATCCTGGAGAAACAAATCCCATCCTGGAAGCACCAAATCCCATCCTGGAGAACCAAATCCCATCCTGCAGAACCAAATCCCATCCTGAGGGTCCAAATCCCATCCTGGGGAACTAAATCCCATCCTGGAAACACCAAATCCAATCCTGGAGAACCAAATCCCATCCTGGAGAACCAAATCCCATCCTGGAAGCACCAAATCCCATCCTGGAGAACCAAATCCCATCCTGCAGATCCAAATCCCATCCTGAGGGTCCAAATCCCATCCTGGGGAACTAAATCCCATCCTGGAAACACCAAATCCAATCCTGGAGAACCAAATCCCATCCTGGAGAACCAAATCCCATCCTGGCCAGCCCTGGAGTGGTCAGGCAGTTGGAGCAGTTCCCCACCCCATCCCATCCCATGGATCCCATCCCATCCCATCCCCGGACAAGTCACTTCATTACCAGCCAAGCTCAGCAGGGAAAAAAAACCCAAATTAGTTCAGAAAAGAGGGAATTTGTGCCGGTCTGGGCTGTGGTGGGAATCTGAGCTGGTTTGGGAATGGGATTTGGATTTGTGGTGGGAAAAGGGATAAAATTGGGATATTTGAATTATCCCGGATGTTTGAATGATCCCTGACAGAGCCAAGGCCTTTTCCTGCTCCTCATTCCCAATCCTTGAACTGGTCCATTCAAATCCTGGATGTTGAAATTCCCATGAAAGTTGTGTCCTACAGATGCCAAAATTCCAGACTTCGCAGGGCCTCTCTCCCAGTTCTCCATTGGATCTCTGCCCTTCCCACAGGGATGAGCCATGGAATTTGCCCGGACACCTCCAGCCCCAATTCCTGCTTTTCTTGAGGGTCCCCAATTGTCCCAAAATTCCTCTGGACAAGGTTGGAAAAGCAGCAGGGAGCTCTTCCCATTCCAGGATGATCCCAAAGCTTTGGGACAACATTCCCTGTTCCTGGAGCAGATCCTTGAGCTCCGCCCATCCTGATAGGAATGGGAAGGGGCTCCAGAGCTTTTCCCACATGGAAAAGGAAGGAGGTCAAAGGATCCATTGATTCCATGGATCCCAAAAAGCTCTGAGCTCATGGAATTCCCACATGGATCCATTAATTCCATGGATCCCAGCAAGGTCCAAGCTTATGGAATTCTCAAGGATCCATTAATTCCATGGATTCCGGCAAGCTCCAAGCTCAGGGAATTCCCAAAGGATCCTCCAATCCTCCAAGGATCCCAGCAAGCTCTGAGCTCATGGAATTCCCACATGGAATTCCCTGGCCCAGCTCGAGGCTGTTCCCTCTCCTCCTTTCCCTTGGGATCAGCTCCTTCAGGAGATCCATGGGAAGGAATCATCTTGGGAATTTTGGGAATACCTTGGCTCTCTCCAGCCAAACAAAGGAAAGTTCATCCCATCCCGCAAAAACTTGGATTTATTCCCTTAATTCGGATTTTTGGCCGTATCCCTGTTATCCACAAAATCACGGAATCCTGGAATGAGTTGGGTGGGAAGGGACCCCAAAGCTCAGCCCACTCCATGATGACATTCCATGATCCCAGGGTGCTCCAGCCTGGCCTTGGACACTTCCAGGGATCCAGGGGCAACCACAGATTCCCTGGGAATTCCAAAGGGATTGGACACCGGGAAATCCCAGCTACGAGAGCTGCAGGGACCAGGATAAACGGGAATAACTTCCCTCTGCTGGAATGGGATGTTCCCCTCAGGAATTGGGAAGAGCCGGAGGTGGAATGGGCTGGGAAGGACCTCGGGGTGGGCTCAGCCTTTTCCCTGGAATTGCTCCTGGGAATGGGCATGGAATCCACCCTCGGCGGGACTGGGAAAATTCCAGGGAGGAATTTGCAGCAGGAAGAGCAAATTCCTTTAAGGATCATCCCAAAATCCACTTCCCGCCTTTTGCCCCGGGATGCAGCTCCAGCCCCACCTTTTCCAGCCCCACTTTTTCCAGCCCCTTTTCCCACTTTTCCATACGGACCTGGAGTGATTATCCAGGAAATTCCAAAGGGAGAGGCAGTGACACCGACAGGGCCAGCAATTCCCAGTCTAAAATCCATGGAATACCGGGATGAGGGGCTGGGAAACAGCTGGGGACTCCAAACCACTTCCCTAACTTGGGAATGCTGCTCCAGAGGGAGAATTCCAGATACCAGAGCTTCCATGCCAGGACCCCTCTGCATCCACAAGCTTCCCATGTCCTGCAGAATTCCCAGATCCCACAGAATTCCCGGATCCCACAGAGCCACACGCCCACTCCGAGTGCTTCCCTCAGCCTCGGCACACAAAGGGAAACCGGGAATGGCAGGAGAGCCAGGAAGGGGGAAAAATAAGGAAAAAACAAGGAATGGGATGAAATCTCCTGGTTTTTCCAAGAAAAAAGCTGCAGGATTGATCCAGGAGGAAAAAAAAAATCCATGGATGCCATTTTGAGCCCTGAAGTTTCACTTCATGTTCCAACGGATGGAAAATCCATTGGGAATGGGAGAGATGGGAGAAGCCACAGCAGGATTCCCACCAGGATGCAAACACCCCCTGGGAGAAGGGACAGAATGAAGGAAATCCAGGAATTCTCCTGGAAAATCCCATTCCAGCCCAGCTCTGCAGCCACACCAGGGAAGGAGCAGCTCTTCCCAGTTTTCCTCCCACATGGAAAACTGCGCCGCTGTCCCTCCGCTCCCGGGAATGCCGGGGGTGGAAAAGTCTCTCCATCCGGAGCTTTTCCTGCCTCCTCTTCCCTAAATCCATTGGAACATTCCCTAATCCCCAAGAGACTCAGTTTTTGCAGCAAAAAGGTGGAATTCTGGCCAAAGGAGCCACGGGAAAATCCCAGGGAAGATCCCGGCCCTGGGAGTATCCTGGGATGCGCCGGGAATGAGCTCCAGGTTGGGTGCAGCAGGAAAAGCTCTCCCAGTTTTCCCCAGGGATCCCAAAACGCCCCCAACTCTCCCCGGCCAAAATCCAGGGAAACACTCCAAGGATTCCAACCCCAAAAAGCCATGGATGGAGCCAGGCAGGGGCTGTTCATTCCCGCAGGGAAAAGGAGTGAAAATTCCCAAAAATTCCAAGCAGCATCCACAGCAAAACCCCCGGCAAGTGGGAAAGGACGAGACAGAATGAGGGAAGGAAATCCCTGTGAAGGATTCTTGGGAATGGGGCTCCGGAGCTGAGTGGGGGCCGCTCATTCCTCCAGGGATAAGGAGCGACAATTCCCAAAAATTCCAAGCAGCACCAGCACCAAAATTCCTGGAAAGTGCCGGGGATGGCCCCAGGACAAGGCACAGAACCAGGGAGGAAAATCCCTTTGGAGCCCCCCAAGATTGCTGGGAACGTGGATCCTGAGCCGAGCAGTGACCATTCATTCCCCCAGGGAAAAAGAGTGAAAATTCCCAAAAATCCCAAGGCATCACCAGCACCAAAACCCAACCAAATTCCAAGACACAACCCCAGGACGTGGCACTGAACCAGAGAAATCCAGGGAAGAAGATCCCTTTGGACCCCCCCAGGATTGCTGGGAAGGGGGGTCCCAAGCCGAGGAGGGGCCGTTCATTCTCCCAGGGAAAAGGAGAGACAATTCCCAAAAATCCCAAGGCACCACCAGCACCAAAACCCCCCAAAATCCGAGGGAGTCACGATGGCACCAGGACAAGGCACCGAACCAGGGAGGAAAATCCCTTCGGAGCCCCCAGGATTGTTGGGAATGGGGCTCTGGAGCCAAGCAGGGGCCATTCAACCCTCAAGGAAAAGGAGCGAGAATTCCCAAAAATTCTAAGCCACCACCGGCACAATCAGCACAAAACCCCCCCAAAATTCCGAGATTCAGCCCCAGGCCACGGCACTGACCCAGAATGAGCCAGGGAGGAAAATCCCTTTGGAGCCCCTTGGGAATGAGGATCCTGAGCCGAGCAGCGACCGTTCATTCCTCAAGGAAAAGGAGCGACAATTCCCAAAAATTCCAAGGCACCACAAGCAGCACCAGCAACAAAACCTCCCCAAATCTGCAGGAGATGGCCCCAGGACACAGCACTGAACCGGAGAAATCCAGGAGGGAAAACCCCTTTGGAGCCCCCCAGGATTGCTGGGAA
>VZRO01006728.1:36336-48512 GCA_013397915.1 Daphoenositta chrysoptera
GGATTGGGAATATTGGGCAGGGATGGGGAGGGATTGGAACAATGGGAGGGATTGGGAGGGATGGGGAATGATTGGGAATATTGGAGAGGGATGGGGAGGGATGGGGAAGGATTGGGAACAATGGGGAATGTTGGGAAGGGATGGGTAACAATAGGGAATATTGGGGAAGGATGGGGAGAGATGGGGGAAATGGGAGGATAGGGAAAAGTGGGAGTGATGGGAAGGGATGGGGAAGGATGGGAATGATTGGGAACAATGGGAAATGGGGTTGGGAGTGTTGGAGAGGGATGGAGAGGGACGGGGAACAACGGGAATGATGGGAAGGGATGGGAAATGTTGGGAAGGGATGGGGAGGGATGGAAGCAACAGGGAACAATGGGGAGGGATGGGGAAAAATAGGGAATGTTGGGGAGGGATGGGGAGAGATGGGAATGATGGGAAGGGATGAGAGAGATGGGAAAGACAGAAAAATGGGAGTGATAGGAAGGGATGGAAGTGACTGGGAACAATGGGAGCAACTGGGAGAGATGGGGAACAATGGGAATGTCAGGGAGGGATGGGAAGAGATGGAAAACAATGGGAATGTTGGGAAGGGATGGGAAAGGAAGGGATTGATGGGAGGGATGGGGAGCACTGGTGGCACCAGAGCACCGGGAATTGGCAGTGGGAATTCCCCATGGATCCATTCCCAAGGCACAGGAAGGGACTGGAATTCCACTGGGGAATGAGGGACCAGGCTGCCACTCCTCCAGAGGGAATGGACTCCTGCCCGGAACACCGGGAGCATCCTGGAACACCGGGAGGGAATGGATCCCTGCCAGGAATACCCTGGATCACTGGGAACACTGGGAAGGAATGGATCCCACGCTGGAAACACTGGGAACACCAGGAGGGAATGGATCCCTGCTGGGAACACCTCGGATCCCTTGGAATACTGGGATCCTGGTGGGTATCCCAGCTGGTCCTGGATGGAAGACGGGGAGCACCCGGAGCTGGGATGACATTCCCAGGTTTCCATGACCAACCGGCACTGGGATAATTCCCTCTCTGCAGCCACCCTCTGCAATTCCAGGATCCCCATCCCACCTGGGTAGAAATTTCTGCCCATCACACCATTCCCACCAGGAATACGGGAATATCCCTTCGTTTTCCACACTGGGAACGCGATCCCAAAACCTGAGGCGCACTAGGATTGGGGAGCACGGAATGCAAAGCATTTTCCATGGAAACTAAACCCACCCAAATCCCGAATTCCCAGCACTTCCCTGCTACTCCAGCACTTTAATTATGGATAGGCGTCTGCAGGATCCATGGAAAATGGGGAATCTAAAAATCCAGGGATTTTCATGCCACAAACTCCAACAAAATCATGGGAATCACTTAAGAGCTTTCCTGGAGCCACCCTTGGGAGTCACCTCACACATTCCATGGATCCCAAAATCCCAGCTGGATACTGAGATGCTCCTCAGGATGGATCAAAGTCTCCCCTCTCCAAGAAAATTCCCGTTTCCAGGTGCTGGGGGTCCCTCTGGAAGCAGATTCCCGATAGCCATTCCTGGGCCAGCTCATTCCCGAAATAATCCCGCTCTTCGTGCAGCAAATTCCCACTGGGATTCCCAAATCCCAGGAGATCGGATTGGAGCTCCTCTGGGAATGTTCAGGGGGAGAAACCTGGAGCTTTGGCGGGAAAGGCTGAACCTCCTGGTCAGGGAATTCCTCTCATTCCCAGTGGGAACTTCCCGGATTTGATTCCAGACCTTTGGATTCGGTTCTCCCATTGGATGGGAGACTCCTCCCATTGGATTTCCTCCCTGAGAAGGCATTTGGGGATGGATTTTCCATGATTTCCAGACCTGGAGCTTTCCCTGGATCTGGTTGGGATGGTTTTATCCCAAACTGGTTTTGGGAATGGCTGAGCTTTGGGAGAGGTGGATGAGGATTCCCAGGATTTTCCGGGAGCAGGGATGTCCTTCTCCTCTTCCTTCTCCATCCCCGGGGCTCCAGCCCGGGGAGAAAAATTCCCAAGCCTGGGTTGGACGGGGATTGGAGCATCCTGGGATAGCGGGAGGTGCCCGAGGGTAGGAATGGGATGGGATTGAAGGTCCTTTCCCACCCAAAGCATTCCAGGATTCCAGAGCCAGGGGAGGCCCCGGTGCTCCCAACCCCAGGAGGACGTGGAAATCCTGGAGCAAATCCAGAGATTGGGAAAGGATTGGATCAGTTTCCCTCTGGAGCCAGGCTGGGGAAACTGGGAATGTTCTCCTGGAGAAGGGAAGGATCCAGGGAGAGCTTCCAGAACATTCCAGGGGCTCCAGGAGAGCTGGAGAGGGAATGGGGACAAGGGCTGGAGGGACAGGACACAGGGAATGGCTTCCCACTGGGAAAGGGGAGATTGGGCTGGGATTTTGGGAAGGAATTCCAGGCTGGGAGGGTGGGGAGGGGCTGGGATGGAATTCCCAGGGAAGCTGTGGCTGCCCCTGGATCCCTGGGAGTGTCCAAGGAAAGGTTGGAGCACCCTGGGATCGTGGGAGGTGTCCTTGCCCTTGGAATTTGTTGGGATTTCAGCTCCATTCCCACCCAAACCATTCCAGGATTCTCCAATGGAATGTCCATCTCAGCAGTGGATTCCCAGGCCTGGAGGTGTCCAAGGAATTCCTGGAATTCCACTCAGAGCTCCAGGCTGGGGATCAGGCCCAGCTTGGACTTGGTGACCTTGTAGGGCTTTTCCCACCTCAAGAATTCCATGGATTTTAGGATCTCTCCAGCAGCTTCAGGCCAACTCAAATTTTCCTTGAGGAACATTTATCCAAATATTCCCAGGGAGTGGGATGCCTCTCCAGCCATCCCAACATTCCAGAGTTTTCCCAGGAAGTTTTGACCCCTTCCAATGCTTTTCCCATGGGAATAACCAAGTGGATCCATGGAAAATTATTTTACATCCCAATTTCCCCCTTTTCTTTTAGAATCCCAGAATTCGGCTTGGAAAAGGGATTCAAGATCATTCCATGGGCAGGGACAATTCCCGCTATCCCAGGTTGCTCCAAGCTTTCTCCAACCAGCCTGGAATTCCTTCCAGCTCTCTCCTGGGTGGCTTTTCCTGCTTTTCCCCATTTTTTGGGAATGTGGGGGGGAGCGTTACCTAAGCGGGATCGGCGTCACCGGGAATGTGGGCGGGATCCAGGTGTGTGGGATCCGAGCCCGGAGCCGTCACCGGAGCCAGGGGCGCCATCCATGGAAAGCGTGGGAGCCAGGATGAATCACGGCTCCATTGATTCCCGCAGATTCCATTGATTCCAAAAGGAGCCGGAATCGCCGGGGGAGGCGCCCAGACCCACGCCCACCTTTAACTCCCGGTGTTCCACAGGGACGGAGAATTCCTGGGATTCCAGCTCCCATTCCAGGTTCTCTGCTCAGCCTCAGGCACTGAAGGGTGGGGATGCTCCTGGTGGCCTCTCCAGGAATCCTTTTCCAACCCTTTTCCAGGTGTTTTCCAGAGTTTTGCCTGATCCAAAGCCCACCTTTAACTCCTGGCATTCCATAGGGACAGGGAGAATTCCAGGGCCCATTCCAGGCCCATTCCAGGCCCATTCCAGGTCCCATTCCAGATCCCATTCCAGATCCTATTCCAGTTCCCATTCCCAGTCCCATTCCAGGTTCTCTGCTCATCCTGGATTCCAAGGGGTGACACTGCTGGGATGCTCCTGGTGGCCTCTCCAGGAATCCTTTTCCAACCCTTTTCCAGGTGTTTTCCAGAGTTTTGCCTGATCCAAAGCCCACCTTTAACTCCAGGCATTCCATAGGGACAGGGAGAATTCCAGGTGCCATTCCAGGTCCCATTCCAGGTCCCATTCCAAATCCTATTCCAGGTTCTATTCCAGGTCTCATTCCCGGTCCCATTCCATGTTCTCCCCTCATCCTCAGTCACCAAGGGATGCTCCTGGTGGCCTCTCCAGGAATCCTTTTCCAACCCTTTTCCAGGTGTTTTCCAGAGTTTTGCTGTATCCAAAGCTCACCTTTAACTCCTGGCATTCCATAGGGACAGGGAGAATTCCAGGTCCCATTACAGGTGCAATTCAAGGCCTGTTCCAGGTCCCATTCCAGGCCTATTCCAGGTCCCATTCCCTGTCCCATTCCAGGTCCCATTCCAGCATTTTCCAGAGGGATTTTGGGCCATTCCTGAGGCCGGGACACGGAATTATGGGAAAAATCCAACAGCATTCCCGAATCCCTGCCTGCTGCTCATTTCCCAGGTAATTCCCTCACTCAGAGGCTTCACCAACATTCCAGAATTCCCATGGATTCACAGGGAAGAGCATCCAGGAAATAAGAATGGAAAACACTGCGGAAAGAGCTCTTTTCCCAGGAAATGGCCTCAAGTTGGATTTTCGGGAATATTTTTTTCCATGGAAAGGCTTGGAAAGTATTGGAAAGGCAGCGGTGGAGTCCCCATCCCAGGAAAAATTGGGAAAACTCATGGATGCGGCTCCTGGAATGGTTCCATGGGATCGTGGAGGGAGAGCTTGGATTTTCCAGCCATAATTCCAGGATTTTGGGGCTGCAGAGGGAAAAGGATTCCCAGATTTCCCCAGGGATGGGAGAAGAGGGAACAACACCAAGGAAATCCTGGGAATTGCAGAGAAATCCAGGGAAAACTTTTCCCATTGGAAACTCAGCTCCTTTTCCCATGGAATTCCAACCTTGGATACATGGGAAAGAATTCCCCGATTTCCCAGCTCCAGGAAAACTTCCATTATTCCATAATTCCCTAATTCCAACCTCCACAATTCCCTAATTCCAAGCTCCATAATTCCGTAATTCCCTAATTCCAGCCTCCGCAATTCCTGAATTTTCCATCTCCACACATTTTCCCAGCTCCCGCATCCCACGGCTGAGAAATCCCATTTTTTCCCCTCGCTGTTTTCCAGATTTTCCAGGTTTTCCAGGTTTTCCGAGGCCCCTCCAGCTGGCTCCGGCAAAATCCCTCTCCCTAATCCCCGATTCCGGATAAGCGGGAACGAAACAAATCCGGAATTGGCTCCCGCTCCCAATTTTTCCCCTTCCCAGCTGCTCCCGGCTTTAATTCCTGAATTAATTTGGAGCCTCTTTAATCCCTTCCCTTAATCCCAAAGCAATTCCCGATGGGATTCCTCTTCCGGATAAAGCCCAGCTCGGATTCTTCCCCTCCTGGTGGATTTTTCCAAGCTCCGTTTTTCCCCCGTTCCTGGATTTTGGGAATTGCCGGAATTTTGGGAGCATCCTGTGCATCCTGCCTCTGCCTTCAAGGAATTCCTGGTTCCAAAGGAAATCTGGGAATGGTGGGAAAACCCAGCCCAGCTCGGGGGAGTTTTTCCATCTCCAATCTGGATTTACCCTGAAATTCCCGGTGATTTCCCAACTCCAAGGCTTTGCTGCTCCAGTAGGAATTCCCAAAAATTCCTTTTATTCCATGCCCAGCTCTGCTCCCATTCCCAAATATCCCCCATCCCCACATTCCAAGCTTTTTTTTCCCCCCTCAGGAATCCCAAAAAGAGGGAATTCTCCATCCCGTTCCTGCCCCGGATCCGTGTCCAGCCGCTCCCGGAGCATCCATCCCACCCTTCCTCAGCTTCCAAGGTTTTCCCCGGAATCTCAAAGCCAGGAGTGGGAATTTCTCCGGGATTTTCCGGCTGCTCCTCAAAACCGCTCCCGGTTCTTCCTGCCCCACATCCGGGATCAGAAACAGAGCCAGGAATGATGGAAAAATTCCCACTGGGAATGGTTTTTCCCAGCCTTGGAGAGTTCCCGGCTCTGCTTCCAAGGAATCCCTCGGTCCCAAGGGTTTGGATGGAAAAAAAGTCAGAAAAATCCTGGATTTCTGGATTATTTTTGAAGGAGATGCCAGTTGGTTCTCCATCGGGACAGGAGCCTGGAATGGGAGCACATTCCCAGAATTCTCCAGAAGCTTGGATCCTCCCCTGGGAGAGGAGCCAGGAATGGGAAACATTCCCAAACTTTGGATTCTCCATTGGAACATGAATGAGGAATGTGAAACATTCCCAAATTTCTCCAGAACCTTGGATTCTCCACTGAAAAATGAGCAAGGAATGCGAAACATTCCCAAATTTTTCTGGAATGGATCATCCATTGGGAAATGAGCCAGGAATGTGAAACATTCCCAAACTTTGGATCCTCCATTGGAAAATGGGCCAGGAATAGGAAACATTCCCAAACTTTGGATTCTCCATCGGAACAGGAGCCTGGAATGGGAGCATATTCCCAGAATTCTCCAGAACCTTGGATCATCCACTGGGAAGTGAACCAGGAATGGGAAACATTCCCAAACTTTTCCAGAACCTTGGATCATCCACCGGAAAATGAGCCAGGAATGTGAAACATTCCCAAAATTCGGATTCTCCATTGGAACATGAATGAGGAATGTGAAACATCCCCAAATTTCTGCAGAACCTTGGATTCTCCACTGAAAAATGAGCAAGGAATGCGACCACATTCCCAAACCTTTCCAGAACTTTGGGTCCTCCCCTGAGAACATCAACCAGGAATGGGAGCACATTCCCAAACTTCTCTGGAACCTTGGATCCTCCGCTGGAACACAAACCAGGAATGGGAAACATTCCCAAACTTTGGATCCTCCACTGGGAAATGAGCCAGGAATTGGAGCACATTCCCAAACTTCTCTGGAACCTTGGATCCTCCGCTGGAACACAAACCAGGAATGGGAAACATTCCCAAACTTTGGATCCTCCACTGGGAAATGAGCCAGGAATTGGAGCACATTCCCAAACTTTTCCAGAATGTTGGATCCATCACTGGGACACAAACCAGGAATGGGAGCACACTCCCAGAATTCTCCAAAACCTTGGATTCTCCATTGGGATGAGCCAGGAATGCAGCCACATTCCCAAACTTCTCCAAAACCTTGGATCCTCCCCTGGGACAGGAGCTGGGAATATGCCCCCATTCCCAGAATTCCCCAAAACCTTGGATCCTCCATAGGGACACGCCCCGCTCCCCTCAGCCTCATCCAGGACCGGGAATTCCACCCAAAACTCCTGGAAAAATTCCCTTCCCGTGGAATTAAAGATCTCAGTGAGGAAAAAGGTGGATTTTTCCATGGGAATGAGAATTCCCGGGATTCCTGGGAGCGGCTTCTTACCTGTGGGAGGTGAAGTTGTCATAGGATCCGACGGTGTAGTGCCGGAAAAGCCGCTTGGTCCGGTCTTCCCTGGTTTCTGTAGGGAAAAATCCACATCCCAAATTATTCCCGGCTTTTACCGCCTTCCTGACGGATCCGCAAACGCCGGGAATTCCGTTTCCAGGCGGGAATTTCTCCCTGGATAAGGAGAATCTGTGGGGGTGAGTCCAAGGAATTCCTGGGAATGTTGGAGGCGTTCCCGGAACCCATCCAGGGTCAAATTCCAGCAGAATTCCCGACTGGAATTACAGAGGAGACTCAACCCTATGGAAAAGCCGGATCCCACATTCCTGCCAAAAGCCAAATGCCACATTCCTGCCCTGCTTCCATGCTTTTCCCACCTCGGGATGGATGGGAACAGCCGGGAATGATCCTGGGAATTCCCTGCTCTCCTGGAAGTCACCGGATCTTCGGGAATGTGGGAATTAGGAGGAAAACTGGGAATGAGGGAGGCACCACCTACAAATCCCCAGCACCGATCCCAAGGGAGCAGCAGGGATGGAAGCAGCTCCCATGGAAAAGCTGGGAATGATCCCGGGAATTCCCTGCTCTCCTGGAGGTTATGGGATCTCTGGGAATGTGGGAATTAGGAGGAAAACTGGGAATGAGGGAGACGTTGCCACCATTCCCGAGGGAGCAGCCACATTCCCGCCCTGATTCCATGCTATTCCCACCTTGGGATGGATGGGAAGAGCTGGGAATGATCCTGGGAATTCCCTGCTCTCCTGGACGTCACCGGATCTTCGAGAATGAGGGCATCAGGAGGAAAACTGGGAATGAGGGAGACGTTGCCACCATTCCCGAGGGAGCAGCCACATTCCCGCCCTGATTCCATGCTATTCCCACCTTGGGATGGATGGGAAGAGCTGGGAATGATCCTGGGAATTCTCTGCTCTCCTGGAGGTCACCGGATCTGAACTCTGAGGGGTTCCCGGCTCTGATTCCAGAGGGAAATTCCAAGGAAAAGGAGCAGCTTGGGAAGCTCCCGTATGGCACCAGGGGATGGCAGCACATGGAATAAAATTTGGGAACTCTCCGCTTGGATCAGGCCGGGAAAATCCTGACTGTGGCCACCCTGCTCTGAGGGGTTCCCGGCTGTGATTCCAGAGGGAAATTCCAAGGAAAAGGAGAAGCTTGGGAAGCTCCCGCACGGCACCAGGAGGCGGCAGCAGGGAGCAGCTCCAGAGCTGATCCAGGAACAATTCCCGGTGGGAATGAGGGGGGAGAGAGGGAGAGGCTGGGAAACGTCTGAAAAACCGGGATAGGCGGGGTTGGATGGGGCCCGGAAAAAGTCTGGAGAAATGTGGGAAGGGTGGGAATTGTGGGAAAGGGGAGAGGGAGGAAGGGAGGGAAAAAGGGAGGGAATGAGGGAAGGAGGAAAGGCGGGAAAGGCGGGAAAGGAGGGAAAGGAGGGAAAGGAGGGAAGGAAAATCTCCCGAAATCCCAGCAGTGCTGCCAATCCTGGATTTAACCCCTCTGGATTCGCTCCAGGTTCTGCCGGGATGGGAATTATTCCCTTCTCCTCCAGTCCAGCCGTGCTCCAGGAATTTCTGTTATTCCCTGGATTGGAATCAGGCTCCGGGATGGGATTGTTGGAATGTGGTGGCCACAGATCCCGATTTTCCTTTCCCAGGCTCTTTCTCCCTATGGATGAGCGTCAGGATCCCATTCCCGCCACTTCCTGTCCTTCCTCATTCCCAACGTTTTTCCTTTGGAAAAAAATCCCTGAATTCCCTTTCCCTTCCCAGGCTCTGGTGGTGGTGGCATCTCCTCCTCATCCCACCAGGAATTTGGGATGGCTGGGATGGGATCTGGAGGCTGCGGAGCCTGGAATGCTCCGGGAATCCTGGGATCTGCTCTCTCACAGCTTCTTCCCGGATTTTTGCAGGGCTCCAGGAGAGAATCCCGGGATTGCTGAGGTTGGAAAAGTTCTCCAGGCTCACAAATTCCAAGCTGATTCCCAGCCCAGAGCTCTGAGCGGAAATCCTTGAATTCCTTGGATTCCTCTAGGGATGGGAATTCCATGAGCAGCCCTTTCCAAGGCCTGACCACCTTTTCCATGGAAAAATTCCATCTGGAAGCTCCGGAGACCTCCAGCTCCCAGGAAGGAAGGAGGGAAGGAAGGAATGAAGGAATTCCCAGCTGATCCCGAATTCCCAGCCGATCCCAACAGCTCCATGAGCGCATCCACCCCCGGCATTTCCCGGCACTTCCCATTCCAACAGGAATTCCCTCTTCCCGCCTCATTCTCTCTCCATTCCCATTTGGAATTCCCGATCCCTCCCAGCCCCTTCTCCTCCTCCTCATCCCTCCCTCCCTCCCCTGATTCCCAAACCCCTCCTGGATCCCATTCCCGAGGAAAAGCCGGGATTTATGGGCTGTCCACGGCCCGGCGGCTCCGTTCCCTTCCTGACTCCCAAAAATAGAAACGCTTTTAATGGAGCCGTCACGGAGCCTCTGGAGGTGATGGATGGATCCCGGATCCGCCGGGATCCGCAGGGACACGGAGAGGCTAAATTTAGTGGGAATGAGCCAGAGGGATGGGATGGGATCCATGGGATGGGATGGGATGAAATTCCAGGAGCTCTCCCAGCAGGAATAAAGGAACAGGGAATGCTGGAAAAACAACCAGGAATGCTCCCATCCTCCTTTTTTTTTTTTTTTTTTGGAATCAACCCCAGGTTGCAAAAAAGGAGGGAAAAAGTCCCCTTTGGAATGTGGGAAGATCCCTTTTCCTCCTGGCAAGAATTTTGGTTCCAAGGAGAATTTGGAATTTGATGAATTCCATTTAATAGGAAGATTCCTGATCCTTTCATTCTCGGGAAGGGGATTTTTCCATTTATTCTGCACCTGGAGCAGGCGGTGGAACAGGCCAGGAATCGCGGAATCCCAGAATTCCAGAGGTTGGAAAAGAATTCCAAGGGCACCAAGTCCAAGCTGGGCTCGATCCCAGTCCTGAGTGGAATTCCAGGAATTCCTTGGACACCTCCAGGGATGGTGACTCCAAACGTCTCCAGGCAGACCCTGCCAAGGCCTGGTGGCCCTTTCCATGGAAAAATGATCCCAAAAATCCCCCCTGAGCCTCCCCCGGCCCAGCCTGAGGCCGTTCCCTCTTTTCCCGGGCTCATTCCCGGCAGCAGATCCCAATTTCCCCTGTCTCCCAGAGGGAATTCTGGAATGGGATAAAATCACACTGGAGCCTCCATTTCTCCAGGCATATTCCCACTTTTCATCTTTCCTGTGGCTCCTTCAGGTCCTGGAATCCACAGTTGGATCATCCTGGATTTTCCCCTTTTCCAGGGTGACCAATCCCAATTTTCCAGCTTTTCCTTCATCCCATCCCAGCCAATCCCAAACTCCCCATTCCCTGCAGAAGATCCCAATGGTGAATCCATGACCCAAACGGATCCTTTGGGTTACAAACATTCCCACTTTTCCTCTTTCCAACAGCTCCTTCCAGGTCCTGGAATCCACAATTGGATCATCCTGGATTTTCCCCTTTTCCAGGGTGACCAATCCCAATTTTCCAGCTTTTCCTTCATCCCATCCCAGCCAATCCCAAACTCTCCATTCCTTGCAGAAGATCCCAACAATAAATCCATGACCCAACCTCATCCCTTGGGACACCGTTCCCTCAATCCCCTCCATCCCCATCCCAAAGAAGGAGTGACCTGGGGGTGCCGTTGGGAATGCCGGCCGGAATTCCGGGATACCGACCTTGCCGGGAGTCGTACTGGCGCATCTGCACCTCCTCCACGCATTCCGCCGGGAACCAGCCGCTCCTGCCCTTCACGGAGCCTTCCCAGAATCCGCCCTCGCCGATGCTCAGCACTGCGGAAAACAGGGATACGCGGGTCAGAGGGGAAATCCCGGGAAAACGGGGAGGGTGGGATGGTGGCGGCACGGCAGGAATCCGTCTGGGAAGGGTCAAAGCTGGAAGGAAGCTGAGGAATGTTGACGTTTCTGTCGGTTTAATTCCTGGGAATTCCTGAATTTTCACACTCTGGACGCTCAAATCCTCAATTATCCCACTCTGGATGCACAAATTCCCAAATTTTCACACTCTGGATGCTCAAGTTCCCAAACTGTCCCACTCTGGATGACCGAATTCCCAAATTTTCCCATTCTTGATACCAAATTTCCTGAATTTTCACACTCTGCATACCCAAATCCCTGATTTTCCCACTCTGGATACACAAATTCCCCAAATTTCCCACTCTGGATACCCAAATCCTGAATTTTCCCACTCTGGATGGCTGAATTCCCAAATATTCAAACTGCGGATCCGCCAATCCCAAATTGTCCCGCTTTGGAATTCCCAAATATTCAAACTGTCCCACTCCGGATCCGCCAATCCCAAATTGTCCCGCTTTGGAATTCCCAAATATTCAAACTGTCCCACTCCGGATCCGCCAATCCCAAATTGTCCCGCTTTGGATACACAAATTCTCAAATTTTCCCACCCTGGAAGCTCAAATTCCTGAATTCTCCCACTCTGGATGCCCGAATTTCCGAACTGTCCCACTCCAGATACCCAAATCCTGAATTTTCACACTCTGCATGCCCAAATCCCAAATTGTCCCACTCTGGATGTTCAAATTCCCAATTTTCCCCACTCTGGATACCCAAATCCTGAATTATCCTGCTCTAGATAATCAAATTACTGAATTTCCCTACTCTGGATACCCAAATTCCCAAATTTTAACACTCTGGATGCCCAAATCCCGAATTTTCACACTCTGGTTATCCAAATTCCCGATTTTTCCCACTCTGGGTACCCAAATCCCAAATTTTCCCACCGTGGATACCCAAATCTTGAATTGCCCCACATCCAGGAATTCCTTGGACACCTCCAGGGATGGCGACTCCAAACCTCCCTGGGCAGCCCCTGCCAAGGCCTGAGCACCCCTTCCATGGAAAAATGATCCCAAAAATCCCCCCTGAGCCTCCCCCGGCCCAGCCCGAGGCCGTTCCCTCTTTTCCC